>JANAVB010009198.1:21749990-21781737 GCA_029216955.1 Iris pallida | reverse complement strand
CAGCACGTGTATCCTACTGTCAAGGCATGATTATCCGTGGATAGGTTTGATTGTTGTATTACGCTATGTAGGACCTACAACCCAACCGCACTGGCATCGTTGTAGAGTTACGTATATCGTACCTTGTACGAAAGTACTCATGCGAAATACTCATGATCCACGGCATGAGATTTGAATTAACATAGGGCCAACTAAGTTAAATAAAATAATTACTGCATGGAGAGAATGGATTCTGAGTTCTTACATAACGGCCGTCCTTGGGACAAATAGTGTCCCGACACGCCGGCTGGTTCCCACGGATACTGTATATCTACCACACGGGCAGGGAGTGGTATCCGGTTTACTTTTCCGATCGTCGAGCGTCCCGCTGGGACTCGTTTCCCGCATGGCACAACTGATTATTGGATCGACCAGCCTTGTTTGTCTATAGTAAGAACTGAGAAATTCCCTAATGCATGATTCCAGGTAACTTGGAGCTCACTAGTAGTAAGCCGTAATAATTGCCTGGCCGCTTAAACTGATTTGATTGTGGGTTGTATCCTACTTTGCCAACTATTGAGGTAAGCTGAACGTCCTGACATGAGGCCAACTTCTGTCTTTGTTTGGTTGGAGAGTTGGTTCGGAGTGTCAAGACGCTAGGCGTACCTTAGTAAGAGACAAAGATCTATTTATCTTATTTATATCCTTAACTCTTATTACTGGTTTTAATTCTTCATGTCGTGCTTCCTTTGTGGTGCTTGCTATTGGAGGTCAACCTCTCTGGTTTTGCATAGCCAGATCTAGAGCCAGCTCCCGAGGACTCAGCCTACTTCTACCCTCAAGATGGTCAATACTAGAAGGATGACCGCAGGAGGCACGAGTGGGTTCCTTGACTCCCTACTCGTCTTGTTCTTTACTTTACTTTTACCGTTTCGGCACCGACTTGTTAGTCGGACTGTCTAGCACTTGCTTTTACATAATTGTAATTAATTCAGACTGTAGCTGATAGCGATTGTGTATACCTTATCATATCATCTGGCTATGTTTTGTAAACCAGATCTCTAAATATTTGACCGAGCGTTTGGGACGCCTTACTGCTTTATCGTATATGCTCTTTATTTACTGCTTCTTGATTCATGATTGAGACAATTATGTCATGTGACCCTAGCGAGACTTGTATATAGTATGCACCCCTGGTCTAGTTTACAGTATTGATCGTATTATTCGGTATTTCTTCTACCCGTAATACGTAGCTGGCCAAGTCCGTCCCCGTCCCCCGGTATTTCGGGTCTGGGGCATGACAGTACTCCTCATCCATACCTGTAAAATTCAACATGCCCAGTCAGGACGGAAGCACATATCTCTCACAACAGTTCATAGCAGGAATGGAAATATAAAGCAAGCTATAGAAGACTATACATGAATCGCTGTAAAGAAAGTCAACAAAAGATAGAGACTATAAAATGAGATGTAAAATGATAAATAGAGAAATGTAACCTTCTATCTAATTTAGAGCATGAATTGGTTATGTAAACGGTTTGGGATGCACATGGATACAGCTATGGAGTGCACATGGATACCTACTGGGGATAATGATCACATAACCAACTACACTCTCCCTGCCCCAAATCAATACACAAGGATCAATACATGTTATATTACACATGGATAACAACTACAGTATACGTGGAGCTCATATGGTCATGAGTGTACATGAATAACATATGAGTGTACATAGATAAATATGAATACATGGAGTACATGATGGCCATGATAAAGTACATGAACATGACATACTCGATGTATCCGAGGGGATAACATCGCATGAAAAGATCCATAGGGTACTAATCCGTGTGAACATCGTGGCAGCATCAAGTATACGAGTCTACAACAAGAGAACATATCCAAAGAAGTAAGAAAAGATCAAAGAATGTACTCGCCTGGCAAATCAAACTGCTGATGATGAGGTGTAACTAAACTGGGGCAATGTAAACCTATTTAAAATACACACATGTCACAACCAAGTCCACAATATCAAAAGAAATAGCTACAATGCAAGACTACATGCTTCTAGGTCCATTTTGGTCAAAGTCAACCCTCGGTCAACTCGGGTCAAACCTGGGTCAACTAGTCCGTCTACTAATTTCTAGGTCATACACAAAATTCTAGGTATTTGGAGTTCGTTTGAGTTGAATTGGATGTTTGACCCAAAGTTAACTTTTGTCAATTTGGTCAACTTGTCGGCCAATTCGACTAAACTAAGCTCGTAATGACAATCCAAATCTGTCCTAGGGCTCCTATAGTCACAAACTATAATCTATTCTAAGAGGGTTTCCAAGCATAAAACCTATATGCATATAGGTATATACACACATATGTGTATATACAATACAACCAAACCCTATTTCTAACAAAAGATGAGGTGTGTGTGTGTACTGGTGCTTACTGAAATGAGGTAAATCTGAGATTAAAAACAGTAAAACATACCCATGGTATTACCCAAATTACTATACTATTATATACATATATAAAGTAAGAAAACTACATAATATATATATATATATATATATATATATATATATATATATATATATATATATATAATACAAAGCTCAAATGGAAAGATACGCAACGATGCGAGATACTTAAAAAGTCTAAAATCTGAAATAATTTCCCCTCGACCCATTCTCCACGTATATGTGTTAGGAATGGGTTTCAACGGGGTTATATATATATATATATATATATATTATATATATATATATATATATATATATATATATATATATATATATATAGTTAAATATATGTATAAAGCTATATATGGAAAGCACATATACTCATAAATGATGGAAAATTGTGAAACAAAGCCAAAAGTTGGTTCCCACATATTTGAAATCTCATATAAGTCCTGTAAACTCAGATTTTAGAAGCTAAGACTGGAAAAAACCATAATATCATATTAATTCAAAAATCGAAAACTAAGGAAAAACAAACCAAATTCACACAACGATCCAAAATCCAAAATACATCAAACGAACCTGCGAAACTTGGCATACACGTTGGCCTCGACCCACGTGATGCGTATACTCTCAGGTTCGAAATCGTGTCCGTGTCGTGTCCACAGAACGCGTATCGAATTTCTCGATACGCGTGGTACGCGTGCATTCTCGCTCGTTTGAGCGCCGACACGCAACAAAATAACACGTGCTTGTGCACATAGCTGGGGGGTCCTGGGGTAGGTCTAGGACACGATGACACGGTGACACACCGCCCGAAGCGAGGCACATAGCCCCCGCACTCGCGCGGCCTGTTGCGCACGCGCGTGCCCGCTCGCCGTCGTGCGCGTGGTTCCGGCCTCGCTGCTCCCTCGTCGGGCCACACCGTGACTCGGGGTTCGTCCTACAGGTCGTCTAGGTCTAGGTCGACATGTCTCGGGTCCTGGAATGGGCCTTCACTGCGTCGTATGCGCGCACGAAGTCCGTCTCCGCGACAAAAATGACAGGCTGAAAGCACAGTGGCTGAGCGGTGCACGTGCGATTTCTCCACGCTCGCTCAACAAAAAGTCGTAAAATTTTACGAGCATGAGGGCAGAGGTTGCTCCCACGTGCTCACAAATTTTACGCAAAAATACGCTCTGTACATCGAGAAATCACACACGGACAGCAGGGCACGCACGGCCTCGTGCACGGGATCCGTGCGTGCGTCCGTTGCCCGAAACGTCTCTGAAACGATGTCAAACCCAAATCCGTCTTCACAAAAGTTTATCAAAATCATATTATCTAAACATCCATGAATTCAGAATCGAAAAACAACAACTTTCTATCCTAAGCGGCATTTCGTCGAACACGTGCCGTAAAGGACCGACACGTGTCCGATACCTCCATCAAACGGAGCCGAAATCCCACCAAATTTCGTGGGCAAGACTAGGGAACCTATATGGATGCAAAAATGAAGGAAAAACCAAATTTGCAATGGTAGATTAGGATTTACCTATTGAGGTCAAAACTCAATGATCGGGGCTCTCGGTTGTCGTGTCGGCCGATTTTCCTCCAGCAAAAACCTCCGTCTCCACTCCAGAAATGCTCCAGTATATCCTCCTCTCCTCGACGAGAGCAACGGAGTTTGGGAAGAAACAGACTCCAGATGAAGGAATTTGAGTTTTGGAGAGATGGATCTCTTAGGGTTTCTTCGTGGAGGCTCAAAATTTCATAAATGATGAAAAGAGGAGGGGGTACTGCTGTGTTGGCGGCCAAGGGGGTCTCTAGGGTTAGGGTTTCACTTGGGACAACTCTTCTCTATTAGAAATGGGCCCAAGTCAAAAAGCTTAAAGGCCTACATGCAAAAAGGCTAAGTAAATAAATAAAAGCCTTAAAAATAATCTAATGCATAAAAATAATTTCTAAAAATGAAATAACCATTCTAATGCATGGTTAGGCCCCTATACATGTCCACTAAGGTTAAACCAGTTGCTAGCACAATCAAGAGTCAACATATTCAGAGAATCACATAAAGGCCAAAATGGCTAAAATGACTGAAATACCCTTTTATGAAAAAATGGATGCTACAGAAGAAGATGCGACCAGGAACAAGGACGCAGCCAACCTCCCGAGCATGAGCTCTGATGCGCAGGAGAAAACATCTGTCTTCAACAGAGGCACTCGTTGTCATGGCGAGGATGAATTGTATTCTTAGTACTATGCGCCTTTACGGGCTAGTATGAAAAGTCTAAGGCAGCATGGGACATGCGCCTCAAACGTGCTATGCCAGCAGCAAACCAGAAATACACGCAGAAAGTCATGCGCACAGCTGATGGTAAGTTGTATAGAGTCGATTCGGGTGCCTTTGCACCAGCAACGAGTCGACTCTCGAAGTCCCCTTTCCATTTGGACTTATCCCCTGCGCATGGAACCAAACTGGGCTGGGCAAATTTTGTACTTCGAACCCATGCACTCACCTTGGCTGCGCACATGAAGTGGTTTCAAGTCGTAATATCTGTTGTTCTCCCTCCAATGATCTAGGCGGATGTCGTACGGTCGAACCAGATCAGAGGGCGTAGCATTCATATAACCACCCCGGTGCTTGGCCCTTGCCAACGCCTAAAACATGTGCGAATATGAAACTCTCCCACATGACCTACGCAATGTGATCACTCACAGACGTAGATCGGAAGAGATGACCTCCGTGCACGATGTGCCCCTCGAGGGGCATACTTGTGCCATGGTCACCATCAATTACTGTTGTTACAAAACAACGACTGCACCACCAAGGCGGTCCGTATTCCAGCGACTACAACCAGCTACACCTACCCGACGTTACGTTGAAAAAAACGTCAATTGATGACGAGACAGTACCTCTGGTCGCCTCGTGCCATATGTCTCTAACTCCCTTGAATCGGGGAGAAAAAAAAACACCACCAACTCTTCGACTTGACTAGTCCATCAAAAAGTCGATCAAAGAAAAGCAAAGCTGTAGCGCCAACCGAAGTGTTCCAGAATACTCAGTTGAGAAGAAAGGCTTCGACAATGATGCAAGTGGGGGTGATCAGACCCCGACTGTCCATGCCAACCCCTCGTTCGAAGATAAGGGCATTCACCAAAGAACTGACACCGATGTAGCTGGGGGTAGCCAGTATCAAGTGTCAGAAGAAGAAGCACTTAGGCCAACCTTTCCATAAGAAAGTGAGCCCGAAAGTGAAGTATCGACCAATCCATCCACTTCCACCCATGTCATTCCCACCTATATGGAAGGGGTGGTGAAGAAGAAGACATCGAAACTTCATCTCCGGATCTTGTACGGCGCATGGATACCTTGGAAGATGGCCTCAAGACCCTCTCACCACCATGCAAACCTTGACACAAATGGTGTTTGAGATACGAATAATTTGACTTCTCAAAGGGCACCTGCATCTACCAGTCCTGATCCTGGGGCTAGTGGAGAGTCCAGTATACCCCCTTCACGGGTATCTTCGGGAGCGGATCATCGCCGTACCTCGGACGTCAGCTCCTTCGAGTACCGAGCTTCATACTTTACCTTGCTTACCTGCTCCTAGCTCTACAGAGGAGTTGGTTGAGATAGTAAGATATTTGCGTGATCATTTTGAAGCGCAAAATAAACAGAAGGAAGCCCAGAAGCTCGGGATTCGACAACCTTATCCTCCCGAATAAAACAAAGTGGTTTATCCCTCCAAATATAAACCACAAACGTTGATGCCATTGGACGGGAAGGAGTCTCCCCGTCGGTATCTGACCTACTTTCACTCTGTGATGGACATCTTCCGAAAGAAGACGCCTTCTTACAAGTTTGTTCGTTAGGGCATTGAAGGGAGTCGCCTACAACTGGTACTGCAGTCTTCCTAAAAACTGCATATCCTCCTTCGAGGACTTAACACATCGTTCCTTGACCGATTCTACGACAGAGAAAAATAGATGACAATGTCATCCCAGATAGAAGTGGTCCAAAAAGAGAAAGAGACCGTTCGAGCTTCCATCGAGCGCTTCTGGCAGGCATGCTTAAGGTACCTCCGGGTATACTAGAACATGTGCTTATCGATTCCTGTAGCATGAATATGATGCCGGCAATCAAACTCTGGCTCGACTCTGCCCACCCCACATTGGAGTTCGCTAATCATCGTTGTCGAAAGTGCCCAAAAGAAAGCACGCGATGCTCAACTTCTGGGGGTTAGCTTCCTTGCATTCGATGACAAGATGAAGCACGCCGCCAATAACGACAACGGGCGTGAGCCGAAAGAAAAGCAGGCATGACTGTGAATGCCTCGAAAATTACACAAGGTCCCGCTCAAAACCACCATCCGCACCAAGACCGAAGGAAGTTTACTTCTTCAACGACAAAGATACCATGCAACTCTTCGAGATGTTAAAGCAAAGCGACAAAATCAAGTTTCCTAATCCAAAGCGTCCCGACGAGGTTGACAGGATAGGTGACCCAAGGTATTGTTACTATTATCGGTTCGTCGGCCATCCGACTCAAGAATGTACATCTTAAAGAACAACATACAACGCATGATCAATACGAATATCCTCTCGCTCGATTATGAAGAGAAGACAGTCTCGGCCAATATGGTGTCACTCCAGTTTGGCACCTTGCCACCTACTAAAGATCAAGATGGCGTCCCCATCCCAAAGGCGACAATGGAAATAATTAACCTTCCACCAACTCGTGACAATGTGAGTGGGCTAATACCACTTACGACGTCCAAAGGAGAGATCATAGGTCCACCTAGATCTAGCCCCAGAATTGACTCAACCGGGGGTACATCCTATCTCCACAACCAAAGGCAAAAAGACCAAATCTTGCCGCATGGTCACTTCCTTCCCTGAGCAAGCCCTTATTGTCCAGATGCGTTCACAACTGAACATGCCGTAAGAAGAGGCTCCGATCGAAGTGACACCTCCTGTCACCACTATGGCTGCCCAAAGGGAGGGTCCATCCCAACCTCTAGCAGTCGACAAACAAAAACAGAAAGAGGATCGTTTTAAGAGGCCTCTACGAAAAGTCAATGTTGCTGGGTTGGCTAAACCCCACAACTTCAAATACTGGCGCAGCTCGCTAGTACTCCAGCTCAGCTATCCCTATTTGAGCTCCTCGGCTATCCAAAGATACTGGGAGGCTCTATATGAAACGCTGAAGGATGTTGAGTCCTTTATCAGTCAGGTCAAGCAACCTGAAGAAGATCCAACAACATGTCCGTACTGCTACAACATAGGGAGAAATCATTTCCAACATCACCTTCACCCAACAAGACATGCTACAGGATATGTCGGTTCCATCTAGGTGGATCGGATCGGATCCAGATCGACCCTGGGTCTTCCCTTAGCATTATCCCACTACTCTGCTCCAGACTTTGGGGATCCCGATGCATCATTTGATAGCATCCCATACTACAATCACGGCAATGCTAGCAAGAGTGAACCGCTGGGAAAAATTTGCCTGAAATGTCATATCGGTGATCTCCATACGGAGTGACTTGCTATGTTGTAGAAGCGGACATTAATTAAAACATTCTGTTGGGGCATCCATGGATACACGAACACATGGTGGTGCCATCTACTCTCAACCAATACATGAAATATATGTCCACCAACGACATAGTTAGGACAGAGTTTGCTGATGTCGATCCCTTCAAAGGAATTGAGGCTTTTTTTACTGACTCCGATCTATACAAATCAATTCATCGGGATGATGCAGACGACGAAGCAGAGGCCGACACTGAAGCAGAAATGATGACCAGTGCCCCTCTAAAGGTGCGACTCAAGGGAAAACCTCTCAAGATATCAGCCCCTATCATGGTCAAGCTTCACGGGAGGGCCCCTGCCTCCCTGGCTGAATCAACAACTGAAGTTCCTTTGAAGATACAACTTAAAGGGAGACCTTCCCAAGTGTCGGCTCCTTTTGTGATAAAACTGTACGGAAAGCACCACTCTCCGAGGTGCCAGCTGAGGCACCTCTCAAAGTAAGACTCAAGGGGAGACCTCCCCAAACGTCATCTCCCCTCACTATCAAGCTACGAGGGAAGGCCCCAACATCTCTCTCAGCACAGGCTCAAAAGCCAATACGAGTCAAACTCCCGATGAACTCTTCCGAATCGCCCAAGACTACTCCGGTTCTCACTGGTGAAGAACTATGAGAGTACATATCTGCCAATGTTGATGCCCTATCTCTTGATCCCCCAGGATAAGATCTCGTATTTTATCAATAAAAGGCTGTCTTTGAATTATTTAGTTTTACATTGGAATGCCATGTATACTCTAGATAATGCCTTTCAGTTATTGCAAACACAAATAACGACTGCCAATCATGTAAATCGAATCGGCCTGTATCAAGGTGTCTATTATATAGTTTGCTCTGGAGCCAGGACAAGAAACCTATCATCTTCGGTAAAGTTGAGCATCATCAGGACCTCCCTCCAGTCGAGCCAGAACCCGACACTGGTAGAATGCAAGTATATCGGTACACTGATCAAGCAAATTACCTCATTCAAAAGATGGGCTATGACTTGAAAAGCGGCCGGTTTAAACAATAGCAGAGGCCGACGTCTTCTTTTACGGCTCCAGTTCCAAAAAAGAAACCACAAGACTACTACTATCGCACCAGACGGGGGGAGGGAGGAGTCTACATCACACCTCCGAAGACCCCAGAAAGTTCAGAAGTGGAGGAGGCTATACACTCTCACTCGTCTGAAGCTTAACTTGGGATTTCGATACCAGCAACGGCCCAATTGTCACGACTGCACCCAGTGTAGGGGCATGAGAAGTGGGGACATCCAGCCTACGTCAGCAGTGTCGACGATAGAATGTTGTTCTAGGTCACTAGCTAATCAACAACTCACACAATTATATAGCGTACCTGTCACAATCTCAACTTCGAATGGAGGACAGGTATAAGATACTAATACTCAATCATAATCTAAGTACGATAAGATAACACAGGAGTCTAATAACTATATATAAAACTCAAAATAACAACAACTTAAATAAACTCCCAAAATCTCAACAATCTCAAAATACCACTTATTACAAAACAAGTTCTAAAAGAGAAACTAAACCATAAACTAGTAATCTACTCCAAGGTCTACTGGTCCTCTAGGCTAGCTGTGAATCTCCAGGTTACCTGTAATATTTTAACAGGTCCAGTCAGGACAGGAACGAGCATAAAATCTCAGCAGTTCATATCAAGACAGGAATATAAAGCATACAATAGAGTAAAATATATGAAACACTAAAAAAAGTACATGTAGCAAAAGTGAGAGAACTATAATGTAAATAGCTACTATAAGTTGAGAACTATCACGACTAGTGATGTAGAGTACAAGATAGACATGTGAACGGCTTGAATTTGCACATGATTACACTAAAGTTTACACATAATTACAGTACTTTGGATTATTCATAGTATATATACCCCCCGTACCCAATCAATACACAAGGATCCAGACAAGTTATGTTATTATACAATATTGCACATGAGGGCCCATAAATGGGTGTACATGAAGTTATACATGAGGGCTCTGTGAACATGAGAGTACATGAATCAAGAGTATACATGAATAGTAAAAGCAAGGAGTACATGATGAAAGTGAAATGCATATGACATGATATACCCGATGCTCCTGAGGGGGGATAACATCTCAATGTAAAGATCCATATAGTATCAGTCTGTGTTAACAACGTGACAGCATCAAGTAAAGTAATCTAGAGCAAGAATATAAATTCTAAAAAGTATGAAATAATCAAGAATGTACTCGCCTGATATCCTGAACAGCTGATATGAAAAGATGGCCAACTGGAGTCAAAGTTTCCTATTAGAGAAACACAGGTTATAAAGAGTTCAATTTATATGGTAATTAAAATTATAATAATCTACATGAGTCTAAGTCAATCTAGATCAAAGTCAACAATTGTCAACAGTCAAAGTAGGGCAACTAGTCTAATGTGCTCAAACTAGCTAGGGTTTGGTCAACAATGGTCAAACTAGTCTAGATTAGTCAATTCTAGCTAGGTCAAAACAAGTTTATGGCCTAAATAATCAAGTATACTAGTACCATTGCTATCTAAAACATAGCCTAAATAAAAGCACATAGCTAAACCACATAGCGAACAAGGCACACAAACATAGTATATAATATATATTATGTATATATATATATTATAATATATATTATATATATATATATATATATATATATATATATATATATATATATATCACATATATCTTTACCTATATAGTACAACCCCAACACATACATATAGATATCATATATCAAGTATATACATATCCTCACTATAAACCATAACCTATATCTATATACTCTAATAATATATATAGATACTATATAACCCAAAAATATATATAACTATCTATATAACCCTTTCACAATCTAACATCACCTACTCAAATTCAAATACTTAGACACTAACCCACTAACACTAGGACACCATATCAACCTTGGTCATAAGGTAAACTAATCATTTACCTTAAAGGTAAAGGTAATTCATATTTACCTTAAGATACTAACTTGATATCATGAGATACCAAGATACCCCTCAATTATCTAATTAACTAACTATCTAATGTACTAACATAACATCTGAACTAATATCTAACATAAAACCTATAGAGACTAACTTGTTAACATACCAATATCTAGAACTAATATAACCTACTAACATATCAATATCTAACATACTAGATATCTAACATCAAACTATCTAACAACATATCAAATATCTAATTAAATACTAACCTCTACTATCAAACTAACACTCATACTAACAAATATAACTTACACTAACATATAACAAACTCTAACATATATAATCCTCTACTAACCAACATCTAAAATATAACATGTAAACTTAACAATAATATATATGTACTATATTATACATATACTCAGCAACCTATGATACCTACATTCATTTAATATCCATACTACATAGGCTCATAGGTTACACAAAATGCCTATATCATATAGTCTCTCTTCTACTTAAAATCAATACTGTACCAATTAGACATTCACTAAATTCTAGGATTAAAGTATGTCATATACCTTCGTGTTAGCTTTCCGAAACTTCAAACGGATCGTATTTTCGTATCCGAAAGCTCCCAGAATCGCAAAAATACCGAAACGCGTTTGTCTTTCGGACATCTGACACTCAAATAGTTTTACAAAAAGTTTCAGAACGATTTTGGCTTATTAAAATATATATTTGGAAAGCTAACTTCGATACGGTTCTTTAAAAAAATGAAAGATTAATCGGAGTTCTGAGTTAAAAGTTATGGTATTTCTAAGTTGCTATGCTTACTAAAAACGTGGATGAATATTATGACAAATTTGGGTTGTTTTGGACAAAAAAACACATGTAGGCTAAGATACTTGGATACCAATATAGGTATCCAAATGAAACTTATTCTAACCATCCTAACTAAGATCAATCCACTCTCTAACCATTCTAAAACTGAATTTAAAACACAAATAATCCTATTAGGCAATAAACCAAACACATGTGGTGTCCTAATTTGGGATCTATCAAGTAGGACAAAAACATATCTAAAATCCTCAAGAGAGCTCCAAATGACCTTAAACTTGAATCTAAAGCGGGTACATGTATGGAGGTAGATCTTATGGATTCAAAACTAACTAATATGCATAGAAAATCAATTTAGAGGGTTGGTTTTACCTATTGGGAGTGGAATTCCAATGATACTCTCAAGGACGGCTCTGACACGAAGATCTTCCAAAAAGGACACTCCTCCTTACACTTTGCTCCAAATCTTTGTTAGCACCCTCCCTTGGTAGTATGAGAAGGTTGGATGGAAGTTTTGGTAGAGGGATGTAAGGATTTGGAGATCAAATCAAAGAGGAAAGCTCTCTAATTTGGAAAAGAACACTTTGTGAAGGAAAAGAGACAAGATAGAATAAAATGAAAGAAAGGGTGGCTAACCTACCTATAGTGGCTGCCATTAAACCCTATTTGGGCGTTAGGGAAAAGCCCAATAAGGCCTCAACTGGTCCTTTTAGTTAATTTTAAGTTAGGTTCAAGTTTGGGATCAAAATGGTTAAATTTAAGCCTCTAACTTAACCAACCTAACAAGTGATATTAGTCTAAACTTACTAACTTAATTAGTGGAATTTGTGGGCCATGACTAACTAATCTTGGGGTCCCATCTATAGTCTAAGCTTCCCGGGTCACTAATACAAGTCGGAACGAAACGAAACTCAAACCCAACTAAACAAATTCCATAAAATCAATATTAAAATATAAAAATTTCCAAAATATTAAAATATAAAAAATGACCAAAATCACAATACATCAATTTAATATTGTTAAAATAATCTAAAATTTCCCAATTAGTCAAAATTTTAAATAATCTAAAAGTCATAAAATGACCAAAATACCCTAGCCTAAAAAGTTGTAAATAGTCATTCTAATCACATGGTTAGGTCCCCATGGTCATGGTAAGTCTCTAGGCTCAACAGTCATAGGGTTCACTAATTTTAAATAATATTAAATTAATTTAAAAAATCCCCATCAATCATAAATTCTATTATTAAATAATAAACTTTTACAAAAGTTCAAAATTACCCTCATTTTAGAAAAGTGGATGTTACATGTCTACCCTCCATAAAAAAATTTTGTCCTCAAAATTTAAGGTGGTTGTACTCTTCCCTAGGTTAAACCACCAACAATCAAGGTCAAAACTACTATCTAGCAACACACAAGATCAGGGTCCTACTGGTCGGGAATTTTATAGTCTCAATAGGGTCATTACACTATCTAGCATACCAAAACACAATCCAAGAGGTACTATTGGAATATACAACAATCATTGAAAAAGGACGGAAGAAGAACAAAGGACAAACTGCTAACCCATCACCTGTAGCATCGGCCTCCTCGGCCATCAATGCTGGAACCCGCCCGACTTGGTATATCCCTTTGCTGGTGTGGGGCATGACGCTGTTCCACAGGTGGCCTAACTCCATCTCTCTGCCCTTGGTATGGACACTGGCCAGGACGATAAAGGGTTAAAAGATAATTTTTAACCAAATACTCTGTTGATCCACAGTACAAGCACACTCCCAGCCTCTTTCTGCATACCTTCCAAGAATGGCCTGACCTCCAACAGTTGGTACAGGTAGGAGCTGGCTGAAACTGCCTCGGGGGTGCTGCTGATCAGTTGTACTAGAGCTAGTATCGTCGTATGAAACCGCTGAACCCGGGCCCTAGATGGGGCCTAAAACTGTTGTTGTGGCGACTAAATGATTGATACAGAAATTGGAAGCTCAAATGAATAGGACACAAGTAAAATATGGAAAGTAGGCTTAAAGTGGGTCATTTTCATACTTTGGGTCGTCAAGTTTAGGTCGAAATGGTGTCTCTAACTCGAGTCGAAAATAAAAGTGACTCCGTGAAAAAAATCAAGATTGGGTCTTATGCCAGGAAAGTCATACGATAAAAATAAAGTACAAGATGGTGTGTCCAAGTGGGACACGAAGGTCATGGGTGTAGGGTGTCATGTCTAGATCATGTATGTAAAGTTGGTTTTGATAAAATAACTAGTCTTGTGCTCGTAAGTTAAAAGTCACGGCAATGTACATATGAAAATCATAAATAAAAGTAGGAAATGGTCAAATGGCCTAAATTGAACCGAAAGTTATGATACAAAAGTAGTAAAAGGGAACAAATTTGAGTCGGGCATGATATATCAAAATAAAGATAATCTTGTCTACTACAACTCATGAAGGAAGTTTCCAGAGATTGACATCTCTGACGCTCAAGAAATCGAAGTCACGGAAGAACACTCGTCTATCAAGAATACTCTCTCCAGGGTGTCTACCCAAGTCTAGTCACTATATACACAAGGCACTAACTCTTCTAAATGATACTAGGATGGTACCCCTATACTAGGTTTTTCATACCCCTTCTCCAACTAGTCACTAAACCATTTTGGTGTCTAAACTTCTATAACATTTGAGATACCTTATCTCTGGCTACTTGGGTACTCCTCCTATCATGTTTCCTGGTACAACTCCTACCTTGACACTTATTGTTCACTCTAGGGTTCTCATCTTTATCTAATTATTAAAATCATATACAATACTTCCCAATCACACTCTAAACTATTAACACAATTAATCAAGAACACAGACCAACTGTAATCACCAAGCCACAACACTATGAAGAACGTATAATAAAATGAGAATCTACCAGGACCTGGACTAAAGAACTGAATGTATCCTAACTCTTAAGCTAATTCAGGATGGAATAAAATCTATAATAACAGAAATAAAATGATAGAGATGACATGTTAGGACCCTTCTCGAGATACAATCTGATAATCATAGACGTCTGTCCTAAATCATGATACTCAGAATCCTCGCCACGCTAGTAAGCAAGGCTACGATAAACGGTAGAGTCCATAACTGGGCATGCACCTCTATAATCATGTCGTCTGGAATCCTCGCTATGCCGACTAGTATAGCTGAGAGGAATCCCAAATCTCATAACCAAGATATGTACAACCGAAGTCAGGTCTGTACGTTTCCGTTATGACGGCTAATATAGCTGCGATAAACTCTAGGTTCCATAACCAAGTAAACATTTTACCTTTCCTGTTTTTCGTCAACATATGTCATCAGAAGATACCGTAACTCAGGCCATAACATACATCTCAATATAAAAATAAATCAACAATGATTCCATCAAAATCAAGTTCAATAACAATTAATAAGGGTGAACTAAAGCAAAAGGAAAGGATTCAAATTGAAGTTCAAATAAGATTCTCAAGGGTCGTCCTAGAAATCTCTCAAGGAATTCTAACTGTAATTGAGTATCCTCTCATTCTAATACCTTACTTCCTATACTCTATCGCAGGCTCGTAGCAGTACAACTAAGTCGATGTGCGACTATGATATCGTAATAATGCGACTCTCGACCTGCATGGGCCACTACTAAAAACGTGTCACGACTCGCACCCAGTGTAGGGGCACGAGAAGTGGGTACGTCCAGCCTACGCTACAGTATCGGCGGTAGAACATTGTTCTATGTCACTATCTAATCAACAACTCACACAATATATAATATACCTGTCACAATCTCAACTTCGAATAGAGGACAGGTATAAGGTACGATAATACTCAATCACAATCTAAGCATAATAAGATAACACAGGAGTCTAACAACTATAATAAAATCAAAACAACAACAACTTAAACAAACTCCCAAAATCTCAATAATCTTAAAACACCACTTATTATAAAACAAGTTCTAAAAGAGAAACTAAATAATAAAATAGTAATCTACTCCAAGCTCTGCTGGTCCTCTAGGCTAGCTGTGAATTTCCATGTTACCTATAATATTTTTAACAGGTCCAGTCAGGATAAGAACGAGCACAAAATCTCAACTGTTCATATCAAGACATGAATATAAATCATGCAATAGAGTAAAATATTTGAAACGCTGAAAAAAAGTACATGTAGTAAAAGAGAGAAAACTGTAATGTAAATAGCTATAAGTAGAGAACTATCAGTGACTAGTGACGTAGAGTACAAAATAGACATGTGAATGGCTTGAATTTGCACATGATTACACTAAGAGTTTGCACATGATTATACTACTTTGGAATTGTTCACATGACCATTTATAATCTTCCGTACCCCAATCAATACACAAGGATCCAAACAAGTTATGTATTGTACAATATTTCATATAAGGGCCCATAAATGGGTACACATGAAGTTATACATAAGGGTGCTGTAAACATGAGAGTACATGAATCAGAAGAGTATACATGAATAGTGAAAGCACAGGAGTACATGATGAAAGTGAAATGCACATGACATGATGTACCCGATGCTCCCGAGGGAGATAACATCTCAATATAAAGATCCATATAGTACCAATCCGTGTCAACAATGTGACAGCATCAAGTAAAGTAATCTAGAGCAAGAATATAAATCCTAACAAGTATGAAATGATTAGAGAATGTGCTCGCCTGATACCCTTAACAGCTGATATGAAAAGATGACAACTGGAGTCACAGAGTCCTAGTTAGAGCCATACAGGTTATAAAGAGTTCAATTTATATGGTAATTGAAATTATAATACAATCTACATGAGTCTAAGTCATTCTAGGTCAAAGTCAACTATTGGTCAACTCTTGTAAACAATCTAGTTAAATTAGGGCAACTAGTCTAATATGGTCAAACTAGCTAGGGTTTGGTCAACAATGGTCAAACTAGTTTAGGTTAGTCAATTCTAGCTAGGTCTAAACAAGCCTATGGCCTAAACAATCAAGTATACTAGTACCATTGTATCTAAAACATAGCCTAAATCAAAGTACGTAGCTAAACCACATAGCTAACAAGGTACACAAACTTAGTTACATAATATACATATATATATATAATAATATATAGATATATATATATAGTATATATATATCACATATATCATTACCTATATAGTACCACCCTAACACATACATATAGATATCATATATTAAGTATATACATATCCTCACTATAAACCATAACCTATATCTATATACTCATAATATATATAGATACTATATAATCAAAATATATATACCTATCTATAAACCCTTCCACAATCTAACATCACCTACTCAAACTCAAGCACTTAGACACTAACCCACTAACACTAGGATACCATATCAACCTTGGCCATAAGGTAAACTAATCATTTACCTTGAAGGTAAAGGTAATTCATATTTACTTAAGATACTAAGTTGGTATCATGAGATACCGAGATACCCTTCAATTATTTAATTAACTAACTATCTAATGTACTAACATAACATCTTAACTAATATCTAACATATAACTATAGAGACTAACTTGCTAACATACCAATATCTAGACACTACACCAAAACATACAATTTGTAACAATTTTTTTTTCTAATTTGTAACAGTTATTACCGTGACAAAATTGTAATAGTTATAACCGTTACAATAGCTAAAAACTGTTACTAAAATCAAAATTTATATTTTATTATAATTTTAAAAATGGTTACACTAATAACCGTTATAATAATTATTTCTTTCGAGAAAATTTGCGCATGTGACATGGAAAAAGTGTGACAACCCCTCATTTTCCCGATCCCCTTTCATTCCCCTCTGAAATTTTTACGATTTTTTTACTTTCCCTTAAAAAATTTCACTTTCCTCCTCCTGCTTCTCCCTCCCAACAAAACGGTCGGGGGTGCTTCTCCCTCCCAACAAAATATCGGCTTCTTCTCCCTCCCTCTCGATCGCGTCCCGAAGAGGAATCCCTTTTCTTTTCATTTATTCCCTACGAAGAGGCACTTCTTCTTCTCCCTCCCCTTTGATGAAGTTTTTTTGTTTGATTTTCGTTTGAATCCTCGATTTTGGTTTGGTCAGGAGAATCCTCCATCATCGTCGGTCAGGAGTACCACGAAGAGGTACTTCCCTCTAATTTTAGGGTTTTTAACTTTTCTTCTTTTCTTTCTTTTATTCAGTGTCATGGATATTGTGCTTTCATTTAGCTGATAAAAGGAT
Source organism: Iris pallida (assembly GCA_029216955.1). Classification (NCBI taxonomy): domain Eukaryota; kingdom Viridiplantae; phylum Streptophyta; class Magnoliopsida; order Asparagales; family Iridaceae; genus Iris; species Iris pallida. The sequence goes on along the minus strand of JANAVB010009198.1, from coordinate 21,763,692 downwards.
GTGGCCCTTAATAGCTGAATGTAGGCAATAATACATGCAACTGACAACAAATTTGGGGATAGAGATTTTGTTATTGTTGTTGATTGAGGGCTGATTTGGTTTATATTTTTAGCTTGTGTAGATTATCATGACTATTTTTCTCATTGATAGTAGCAGTCTTTGGTAATATTACTCTTTTTTGGTTAATATTACTTGAGTTTCAGATTCTTTTGTACAGACTTGAGCCCTGACAATGTCAGGGTGTAGTGACAGACTGATATACAAAGAACTTAGTAATGGGAGAAAACATTTTGGAGTGCATTTGTGGTGTTGCCGTGTGCCCAACTCTTTAGTTCTTAATGAAAGTTTGTTTGGACTTTAGAGTTTTGCTTCCCGCGAATGGCGAATAATTGAACTATACAAGCCGTTGTTTTTCCAAGTAGTCTACTCTCCCACCAACTAGATGTGGAGTTGTTGACAAGGTTCTAAGAATCTATAAATATAAGGAATTGCAATTGCCAAGAAAGTTTTTAACATGTTCTAAAGTATTTTGGTATACACGTTGTGTCAACAGCAAAATGTCGATTTTTGAAGTATGTCTTATAAAATGTAACTGACTATAATAGGTATCGAAGAAATACATGTTGATTAGTAAGAGAGTTTGGATGCCTTTCTTATGGGTTCAATACTGTAGTGAGTGGTTCATACCTGGAGGTCAAGCCGGTGAAGAGAGAGTTGGATAATCTATACAACGTATAAAATGAGCTGTAGTAGTAAAATACTAACTATAGAGCAAAGTTGTGCACATATTTAGAGAGCAGCTTAAAGAGAGTGTTCTCAGTATTGGACATAGACTCGAGTACGAGTCCATGTGCGCCCAAAGAGGATGCACATGACTGGTTGACTTGTCTCCTATTTGTATAATGAGGTTTATAGATATCTACTTTAGTAAGGATTATATACCCAAAACTAAATCCACATAAGAGATGTATTATAGGAAGATTCTAGCACCAAAGAAAATATTCTTCCATCAAATAAGAACTATATTCATTCAACCATTTGGGAACTAGTTTTAAATGATCACCAAAATAAAGCTTGAATGACACTATTGGCATTGCACATGTACACATATTAATTACTCATATCCATGTTAGAGTATAACCAATTCTATTGGTAAATACGGTTATTCTGCACATCTGGGGATGACTGCACTGTCACAAAATAGAACAATTTCTACTCGATTCAGGGCATCAAAAGGACATGTATAATGAATGAGCAAAGATATGGTGATGAGGTAGTAAGAGAAGCACTAGGTACTTACATTGGCATTTCTTCATATATACTAGATGTGTCTTACAGTTAGGTCCTGCTATATTCATAACAAACTAGGGCAAGATAACAATGTTGGCATGTCATACCTCCTGAGGCTAATCATCAAATCCCGATTCTTAGCTTCAAAAGTCTACTAGCTACGTTTATCAAATCTTTTGGCATCTGAACCATGGAATATTTTTGCCAGACTACATTAATCAATTTATATATACACCGACCAGCTTTCTAAGAATGACTGTGATTTTAGATAGGACATGATACAGTGACAAATATTTCAATTGAGGTTCCGAAGCCATTTTAGATAGGACATGATATGAAAATAATATGACTTGTCATAGTAGTATTGCATGTTAATTTTGTGTATGTTTGTGATACTTTAGGCAAGTATGATAGGATCGCTGGAGAAATTTCCAATAAAAAGAGAAGACTGTGTTGATAATGATAAAGCAGCTGCACTTAAGGCATGGCATCGAGTAGACAGTCGAACTAGATAGGCTTTACGATGCAATTTTCTTTCTGATTTGGTTGAAGGCTACGAGGTGAGGTTCTAAATGTAAATTAACTAAATCATTTAGTTCAGCTCTATGTGCTTCTATTACTTGTTCAGTTGCTTTTTAAGCTACTTTTGTCCTTCAATCTATTTTCCTAGCATATATTTCATCATGTCTTCTTTTATTAAAAAGCGAGTGCATGCATTATTTGATGCATGTTCCAATGGTTAAAACTGTGTGCCTTTAGTCTTTATATTCCATGGCGAAAAACACCGACATTTAGGCTGTGTTTGGTTGCTGAGAGCAAGAAGGAAAGGAAAGGAAAGAAAAGGAAAATAAAACTTGATCCTGTGCAAGGAAACCCCCCCATTTCTATAAAAAAGTTTTCCCTCATTTTCCACCAAGCCAAACACAGCCTTAGCTCAAGGTACCTTTTGATTCACCTGGTAACTCAAGTCTGATGTATTTCATCATTTATCTACTAGTGGACCTCTTGCTATCCACTTGATGTGCAACCCCCCTAATTTACAATAATATGAGCGCACCATGTCCAAATTGTCTTAATTTCTTCAAATATTTCTAGCTCAAGCTGCATTAATCATTGACAATTTGTTTACCACCTCTAGTTCTATTTGAAGTCATTATTCATCTCTATCATCTGTATAAAAGAACCCTGATAAATCATTCTGGGATTTCCTGCTCTGAATTTTGGATTATATTTGTACTTCGGTTTGAGATCCACATGTATTATTGTAGGACAATCATTCTTATAAGTTAGGTTCTATAAATAATTAATTCTCTTTTCTCCAAAGTAATATTGCCCCTTGTTATATATATAGTAAATACGTTGTAACGAAGCAAGTCAACTTGATGTCAAGTTGAGCCAATCATCTATTAACCTCATCAGTCCATCGTCTATTAACGAAGCAAGTCAAATTAGATGGTCAGTCCATCAACCTCACCAGTCATTCGCTTTGCAGAATGAAGAACAACCGACCAATCTGGATTTTGAATGTATGTAACATAAAAAAAACTTGACTTGCTTCAAATGCAAGAATTGCTGGCTCATCATACAATTTACCTGGTGACTGCACTACACCATAATAGACGATTGCTCACGGTAAATAAGATAAACATAATCTTCTGCAAATTTGAATTTGAATGAAGCATGACAGGCCATCTTATCTCTTTCTTTTCTTCTAGTTTTGGTGATAGTTTAGACTTAATGGTTTATCACCTTAGTATAACGTCGTTATCTTTGTTATTGAACATATAAGTAGGTTTTAGGCATGGTTATAACTTATAAGTGACGGCTGAGACCGATACCAAAATCGATGAAACTACTAAAATCACTTATTTAAACCTCCAAAACCCTCTGAAACTACTGCTAAAACGAATACTCTTAAGAATCCAAAACCAATTCTGAATTGATACCAAAACTGATACTTCGAACTTTCCTTCGTAGTTGAGCTTTGTAATTGTTATTGAGCCAATTGGTAATATCCAATTCTTTATGCATCCGATTAGTTGTTGTGATTGGTGATGAAATAGTAATTGCAAGGTTTACTCTGAGAACCTGAATGCTATATGTTATCGAGTTTGACTAGAGGGGTGTTGTTGCTAAGTTTCTTTTTGGCCCTTATTTTCAATTATATCTTCTCTCAAGAGGACTTCAGCTTGCCATTATACATGTGCAAGAATATAAATAATAACTATATACATGGAGAATTATTTTTCATGTATGTCATCCGTGAACATGCACATATGTTTGAGGCATTTTTCTAATATTCAGATGTTTGCAGTTAAATATTTTTTTTTAAATATCAGTAGGGTTACATAATTTTCATTTGAAAGAATCATAGAATTAAGTTCTTTCTCAATTGATCTATGAATCTATGATGTCTAAAGGAGTAACCTTTTCAGGCACCCCATACACCCATCAATCTTACAAAGTCAGTGACTCGTTCCCCTTTAAGCGGATAAACAAGAAATGGAAAGAAGGGTTCCACGTCACATCATTGGCAATTTCTAGCCTCCGTTGGGGCATTATTATGTCTCGAAATGCAGGATTCAGTTATCAGGTTAGAGTTCGCTACTAATATTTTGATAGGAGCATGACAAGAGACTTTCTTACTGGTTACTGTTGAACTAAAAAGTTGAGGTTTTGCATCTAAACTTCAGGTTGTGGAACTAGACTTTCTGTATCCAAGTGAGTGTCGATAATGGTTCAGGTGACCAAACGCTCGGGATGCTCAAAGCCAAGCTCCGTGACACTTTATTTACAAAATAACTATCTTGAGTTTGTAGCCAAGCATGCAAATAGCTAGAGCAAGGAGATGAATTTATCAGTCATCAGAAGTTTTAAGCCAATACCATTTTTGTTATCTTTTAAGTTTTTGATGTAGATACTGGGATGTAGATACTGGCCTGGTAGTAAATATTGGGACTAGTGATCTTTATAACTTCCATGAATGATGCTACCCACCACAGAAGGTACTCATATGGAATTTGATCACAGGGAAGGCCCTCATCCTACGTGACTTTTGTGGTATCAGAAACTGTTAGCATTAAATCCAATTATATTCTCATGTGTTAAACTACAAATAACATGTAATTCCTACAGGTTGTCTACCAACTATTTACTAATGATGTAAAACTGAGAGATAAAGAAGTGAAATTAGTAACGCAAATTACAGAAGAAGGAATTCGTGCTCAAGATAGGGACCCTTATATTGCATTCGCTAATCGTGTGCGGGAATTGAGCTATGGAAACTCCTATTGTTTCGGGTATGTCCCATCTTATTTTCATTTTTAAAGCATATCTACGTATATTTCTTTTTCCAACCATGTAACTGGTGCAGCCAATCCAAATTGGTGATTTAAAAAGGGTGGATCTTATTAGAGAATGCCAGTATTTTAATAGTTTTTTCAAGGATCCCTCAACTTTTATGTTGTGATAGTTGGTAAGGTTGACTCAGCTATATCACTCCCTATACTTTTGCAGTACTAGGTAAGCTTTGTGTATTTGAATTATTCAAGTCATTTTGGGTTGGATCATATTTCTAAGTTGATTGTTGCTTGGCACAGGGTGGAATACCAAAGTCTAAGGAACCAGTTTTGCATTTTGATCGCTATGATTTAAAAGGCTTGCCATTCAAGTATCTTGCAACCATTATAAGGAGAATGTCGAAGAAGAAAGTGAAATAGTTGTTTCAAGGATCCCTCAACTTTATGTTATGGTAGAAGCACATTGTTCTGTCCAACTCGCATTTTCTGTGATGCTTAAGAATACTTCAATGGTACGATTTTTTTCAAACTGAATGTGCATATGTCTGTGTATAAGCTTTATCAATTTAGCAAATTGTCTTTGCTTCCTCCGCTTCATTAACTGCAAGATGGAAGAGATTCACTACATTGGTTTTTGTGCCAATGCAGTCTTCGTACACGGATACAAAAATTTTGTTTCCTGATTTTTTTTCTCTACCCAGGTCATGGTAACTTTGATAATTTGAGGCATCTAGAGTAGTGCTAGAAGCAAGCACCTGGTGCAGTCTATACTACTTTCATTTCTGGTGGGACATTTGAAGCGGCAACGGGGAAGAAGGATGATTCTTTAGAGTACTTCTTGTGTGTAGTATTTCCTCTTATTAATAACAAACCAACTTTCTTTATTCCATCTATGTTTATTTTTTCGGAAATCTCTTTGTTGAGATAACTCATCCTATTTTGTAAATTATGTTATGTGGTTTGTTCAAATAAATTGCAAAACAAAAATCTTTTCTCTATCTGATACTACATGGTAGGAGGTATTTTGTTGTTTTATGTACCAATTTTGTTAGTTCATTAGTCATGGCAAGGATAGTAATGTCTCTACTTACATAGCTTAAAGCCATGAGTTCCATGAGTTCATCCACAATGAAGAGATTGTAGCAGAGTAATTTTTTTCTGGCTTTGGTTTCACCACTCTGTTCTTTTATATATGTTAGATTAGATTCGTAGAAGGATACTGTTGCTTAGAATATGATTTATTTGCTTGTATTACTTGTCATTGGGCAGCTAGCATGTATATACAAATTATATTTTTTTTCCAAAAAAATATTTTTGTAACAGTTATAACTGTTACAAAATTGAAAAATAAGTAACAGAAGAATGCATTTTTGTAACGATTTTAACTGTTACTAAGGTAAATTTAGTACGGTTATAACCGTGACAAAAATCGTTACAAAATTTATTTTTGTGGTAATAACCGTTACAAAAACTGTTACAAAATTTTGTCACGCCTAATTCGTCACCGTTATTACCGTGACAAAAATTATTTGTCACGGTAATAACCGTTGGTAATTGCCTATTTTGGTGTAGTAACTAACATAACCTACTAACATATCATTATCTAACATACTAGATATCTAACACCAAACTATCTAACAACATATCAAATATCTAATAAAATATTAACCTCTACTATCAAACTAACACTCATACTAACAAATATAACTTACACTAACATATAACAAACTCTAACATATATAATCCTCTACTAACCAACATCTAACAAACATACTAACATATATAACTTAACAATAATATATATGTACATATACTCGGCAACCTATGATACCTACATTCATTTAATATCCATACTACATAGGCTCATAGGTTACACAAAATGCCTATATCGTATAGTCACTCTTCTACTTAAAATCAATACTGTACCAATTAGATATTCACTAAATTCTAGGATTAAAATATGTTGTAGCCCTTCATGTTAGCTTTCTGAAACTTTAAACGGATCATATTTTCGTGTCCGGAAGCTCCCGAAATCACGAAAATAACGAAACACGTTTGTCTTTCGGACAGCTGACACTCAAATAGTTTTACAGAAAATTTCAGAACGATTTTGGCTTATTAAAATATATTTGGAAAGCTAACTTCGATACGGTTCTTTTAAAAAAATAGAAGATTAATCGGAGTTCTGAGCTAAAAGTTATGGTATTTCTAAGTTGCTATGGTTACTAAAAACGTGGATGAATATTATGACAAATTTGGGTTGTTTTGGACAAAAGAAACACATGTAGGCCAAGATACTTAGATACCAACATAGGTATTCAAATGAAACTCATTCTAACCATCATAACTAAGATCAATCCACTCTCTAACCATTCTAAAACGGAATTTAAAACACAATTAATCCTATTAGGCAGTAAACCAAACACATGTGGTGTCCAAATTTGGGATCTATCAAGTAGGACATAAAATACATATCTAAAATTCTCAAGAGAGCTCCTAATGGTCTCAAACTTGAATCTAAAGAGGGTACATGCATGGATGTGGATCCTATGGATTCAAAACTAACTAATATGCATAGAAAAACAATTTAGAGGGTTGGTTTTACCTAATGGGAGTAGAATCCCAATGATACTCTCAAGGAAACGGCTCCGACACGAAGATCTTCCAAAAAGGACACTCCTCCTTGCACTTTGCTCCAAATCTTTGCTAGCACCCTCCCTTGGTAGTATGAGAATATTTAATGGAATTTTTGGTGGAGGGATGTAAGGATTTGGAGATCAAATCAAAGAGGGAAGCTCTCTAATTTGGGAAAGAACACTTTGTGAAGGAAAAGAGGCAAGATGGAATAAAATGAAAGAAAGGAAGGCTAACCTACCTATAGTGGCTTCCATTAAACCCTATTTGGGCGTTGGGGAAAAGCCCAATAAGGCCTCAACTAGTCCTTTTAGTTAATTTTAAGTTAGGTTCAAGTTTGGGATCAAAAGGGTTAAATTTAAGCCTCTAACTTAACCAATCTAACAAGTGGGATTAGTCTAAACTTACTTACTTAATTAGTGGGGTTTGTGGGCCATGACTAACTAATCTTGGGGTCCCGTCTATAGTCTAAACTACCCGGGTCACTAATACAAGTCGAAACGAAACTCAAACCCGACTAAAAATATCTCGTAAATCAATATTAAAATATAAAAAATCCCAAAATATTAAAATAACCAAAATCACAATACATCAATTTAAATATTATTAAAATAATCTAAAATTTACCAATTAATCAAAATCCAAAATAATTCAAAAGTCACAAAATGACCAAAATACCCTTAGCCTATAAAGTTGTAAATAGTCATTCTAATCACATGGTTAGGTCCCCATGGTCATGGTAAGTCTATAGGCTCAACAGTTCTAGGGTTCACTAGCTAACACATTGAAATTATAATTCACCAATTTTAAATTGTATTAAATTAATTAAAAAATCTCCATAAATCATAAATCCTTTTATTAAATAATAAACTTTTACAAAAGTTCAAAATTACCCTCATTTTAGAAATATGGGTGTTACACCAATCTTCAGGAAAGTGTTGTCAGTCAACATGACATCCACACAACACTCAGAAGAAGACGACGACGATCAAGCAGTAGAGTTCTTCGAAGAAGAGCCCTGGGCTCAACGCCTAGGTGCACAATGGGAATCTCGCTCCGAGCTACGAGAACCACCTACTGAAGATAAATTCGAGCAGATCGACTTAGGGTATGAATCCTCGTCTAAACCCATCTTTATTAGCAAAAGCCTGGCAGAAGAAGATCAAGAATCCTTGATTCAACTTATCAAAGAATACATCGACGTCTTCGTCTAGAACTATAAAGAGATGCCAGGGCTTGACCCACAAGCTGCAATGCACAAGTTTAATATCTTGCCCAACGGTAAGCCTGTTAAGCAGCAACAGTGACGCTCCCGTCCTAACATCATGGACGCCATTGACAAAGAAGTCGTTAAACTCCTCGGCAGTGGGTTTACTAAAAAGAATGAAAAGATCCGAGTCTGCATCGACTTCCAGGACCTCAACTCTGCCGCCCGAAAGACGAGTTCCCACTCCCGATCACCGACGTAATGATCGACAATACATGCGGCTTTGAACGAATGTCCTTCATGGACGGATATTCAGGCTACAACCAGATCAAGATGTTTCCGAAGGACGAGAAGCATACGTCGTTCAGGACTCCAAAGGGGGTTTACTGTTACACAATGATGCCCTTTGGCTTGAAGAATATAGGTGCCACATACCAACGAGCTATGAGCACCATCTTCTGCCAAAACCTCTGCAAGACAGTCGAATACAACGTTGACGACATCGTTGCCAAGAGCCGCCCGCAAGGTAATCACTTATAAGATATGAGGACAATCTTCGATCTTATGCAAGCATACCAGGTCAAGATGAACCCCGCTAATTCTTTATTAGGTGTTTCCAGGGGCAAATTCCTGGGCTTTACCACGTCGACCCAGAGAATACCAAAACCATCCTTGACATGGACCCGCCAAAGAACCGTAGAGAACTTCGAGGCCTACAAGGACATCTCGCATATATCCGAAGGTTCATCGCTAATCTATCTGAAAAATGCCAACCTTTTACCAAACTCATGAAGTAGGGGTTTTCCTACGTCTGGACGGATGAATGTTAGAAGGCATTTGACGACAACAAGGCTTATTTTACAAGTCCTCAAGTACTGGTAGCACCTAGAGATTCAAACAAGATGAATCCCCCCCACAAGTCTGAAGACAGACCTGCATGGGCCACCAAAAAACCTGTCACGCCCCTGAACCAGAATACTGGAGATCGGAGACGAAACAAAGCCAGCTACGTATATTAGAGTACGCCAGTACCCCAATATGAGATCAAATCTGTCTAGAAGAAAAGTGTGAAGACTCTTGCATGCCACTGACGACTCCTTTGGTCGAACAAATCATATCTCAATCCAACAACAATAAGTATCAATAGTATATCAAATATCAAAGTAAAGAGGCATCACAAAATACTATATCATACATGATCATAAAACTAGTGAATACAAAAATGCTACACTAGCAAATTACCAATATATATGATCACTATATCAGTCTAGATCTACTATAATACATCATGTTGATCGAAGTCTAAGAAAGTCTCAAAATAATAGGGCTAACACATGCCCTACCAAACACCCTCAAAATAAAATGAACCGCAAGTGGTAAGAAAAGAAAACCCACTCGCGAGGAGGAGCAACCGCAGATCTAAGCAAGCGGCGGGTCATCCAGAGAAAGGTAGAGAGAATCCTCGGGCTCCAGCGGTAAAACTGGCCAAACAAAACCAATGGGGTCAGACCCCAAATAGCAAGTACCAAAAGGAAGGCTCGAGGTGATCGAAAAATCCCATCAACAATACAACAACATAATGACGAAAATAATAAATGCAGGTCGAGCCTAGTACGGTACTAATGTACGTATCTTGAGAATAGAAATGACTGAATGAAAATAATGAGCAATATAGCAATAGAGAAGAATAAGCCGATGAGCAACAAGGGACATGGAAACTACTCAAAGTCGAAGCCACAACCAGTAAACCAAACAATACCTAGGGTTGCAAAACCTTTCCCGAGCAGAACATATCCTCTGGCCACTCATCGACACGTAGAGCATATAGAGTAACACACAACCAAAAGTGGACGTCCAATCAGCGTCTACAGCTAGATATCATTAACTAACTAGGATTGTCACAAACCTAATTACTAGATTACAAGTTGAGGAAGTTCGCTACCACCTATGCTGCAGTAACTCGGATGGCCAAGGGGGCGACGACGGTAGAAAGAAAAAAATACAAACAACCAATAATCTATATCAATAGTAGATAAACAACATCTACTCAAATAAAATATATCAATAGTAGATAAACATATACTCAAAATATATATCAATAGTAGATAAATATCTACTCAATCAATAGAGGTCAGCGGCCCACGCCGGTCGGGGTTAACCCTGCCACTGTAGGGGACCATAGAAATGGTAGCATGAAGTGTCCTCCCCTCCCAATGATCTATATGAGTTTACTAGTCAATTACCTATATGATTTATTTTTAATTCTTAAGTCGTGGACACTCAAGAATCATCCTATAATGACGAGTCATGGGTATAAGTCATTTTTGAGATATCTTTGGCAAATGTTCTCAATACACACTACACGTGATACAATGGACAATACTCACACTCTATTGTCCATTACCAAGGTACAAATAGATTAGACATATAACAAGTTAATTCCATGATGTCAATAAAGAGAATTCAATCTCAATCTAGAAGTCAATCAGACATTCAAATCTCAATCTAGAAGTCAATCGAGAAATATGTACAGGAGTGCACTACTACGAGCCACTATCTAGAATATGGACATAGAACAATATGTGAACAAAGCATCTGTCAAGTATATAGGGTGTATAATCACTTTCTAACTATACAACAACACTAGACCATGATAAGACATCATTTCAATCAAAGAAAATAGCAAAAATAGACAAAAATGGACAAAAATATACAAAAATAGCCTAATCGGATCATCCGGCGGATTACTGCAGATTACCGGCAAATTTTTCGAAGTGTCATAGTAAGTTTTGTGGAGAAAGTTCGAATTTTTCGATGGATTTCCGACGGATTTTCTAAACCGTCACAGAAAGTTTATTTTTGAAAACTTCAAACTTATTTCTGCCATAAAAACTTTGTTTTAAATTGAAATTCAGATTTTTAAAAGTCAAAATTGCATAGAATTGAATTTCCTACAACATGGAATCATTAGTTTTCACAAATTCAAAGTTTTGACAAATGAATACCTCAAAATACTCGAAAATATAATCTAGAAATTCAGATCTACGCAGTATCATCGATTAAAACCAAAAGTGTTATATACTAAAGATGTTAACAACTTAGAGAAGCATATTATAGAACAATAAAGCTTTAGTTTATATGGAAAATCAAAAATAAAACATGGTCATATCACTTTTGAGCAAGATGTACTTGCCTAGGTTTTAGTAACCAGCCTAATCTTCCACTCCACCACCAAAAGGGATTTTGAAACAACACTCTAGGCCTCAAGCCCAAGCTTTCCTAAGCTTGAGGGAGAGGAAGAAGAGTGAAGAAAAAATGAAGAAGGAAGAAAAGAGAGGAGAGAGAAACTCAATGGGTATATATAGAAGGAGGAATTAATTGTGACCGTTGGATCATGATCCATGTCAAATCTAAGTCAATCTTATCCATTGAAAGAAAATCAATTGTCCAATGGATGATAGGATAAATCTATACTATTTACTAAATATCTAAATACTATTCATCAAAATATCCAAAATACTATTCAAAAAATATTGGAAATACTATTCACGAAAATATCTGAAATCGAAAATATCCAAAATATAGAAAATCTGTCCGGATGGTATGCCGTCAGTATACCCCGATACACTATTGGTATGCCGGTCAAGAAAAAATCTATAATTTTGGAAAATGTTTTAAAGTGTTCTGAAATCAAGAAAATGCAAAATACAGTACAAAATATATATCCGTATATCAATACTGATACTGTGAGACGAGTCTCACAAGTGGGGGTAGTCTTGATCTCTCCCGACAACTCGTCATCCAGCGTGCTTATTATCTCACATAACCATGCTCCAACAACGTAACGTAATACAATACCCTCCTCATGGAACTCCAGTTAGCACGACAGCTGGGGGCTGATACCTTAAGTCTTACGGCGACTCGAAACTCATCGTCAACCAGATCCGAGGATAATACGAAGTCTGCCACGAGGACCTAGTCTCCTATCACAAAATAGCCTTGGACATCATCTCAACCTTCACTGAGTTCTTCATAGAACATGTACCTCGGCAACAAAACTTGGAGGCTGATGCCCTGGCTGACCTCGCGGCCTCATTGGCGGCACCTATCCGGACTCAACACTTTATTACAGTGGTGGTCGGGGATCTGACGTACCCCAGAAATAATCTTTGCATGTCTTTGAACTAAGCCCTGCTTACAAATGCTAGTGTCAACATCAGAGACTGACAATTCCTGTTCATCAACTTTACAGCTTATGGAATCCTCCCAAACGACCCGAAGAAGGTAGTCTCTGTCAAAAGGCGTGCTCTCTGGTTTTACTATGATATAGCTACCAAAATGTTGTACCGTCGCACCTACGAAGGGCTTCTCCTCCGATGTTTACCAAACGAGAAAGCAGTCGAAGCTGTTCAAGAGGCTCATGACGGAACCTACGGAGCTCATTAACCCGGTCCTAAGCTACAGGACCGACTCCGACGTATGGGCTATTAGTGGCCTACTATGATGGTCGACGCTACTGAGTATGCAAAGAAGTACCATATTGTCAGCTCCATGCTAACTTTATCCACCGACCTTCAGAACTCCTACACCCTACTGTTGTCTCCTGGCCATTCAAAGTCTGGGACATGGACATAGTGGGAACAATTACCCCTTCATCATCAAGAGGGCATCGCTTTATCTTGGCGATCACCGACTTCTCTCCAAATGGACAGAAGCAGTACCGCTGGCAGAGGTGAAGAGCTCAAAAGTGATCAGTTTCATCAAACATCATGTCATCTACCATTTTGGGGTACCCCAGAGTATCATCGACGACAATGGTCCGTAATTTATATGCCATATGTTTACCAGATTATGTGACAGGAATCGTATTCAGAATGTGGCATCAACCGCTTACAATCCGGCAGCAAACGGATTGGCCGAAGCTTTCAATAAAACAATTGTCAAGCTACTCAAAAAAATTATGTCATCTAACAAATACGATTAGGACGAGAAGTTGGACGAATGTCTTTGGGTCTACCGCATAACGGTACTGTAGCTCCCCTTCCCGAAATTTTTATTTTGAAATATTTTTTTATTTATTTGATTTAAATGGTAATTTTTAGATTTTTATAAATAGTTATTTTAATTAATTATTACGGTTGATGCCTTTAGCCATGGTGGAGTTTTAGAGTATAAGACGACTAGGAATCATGGCACGGATAGTGTAATAGCGTGCCTTAACTAGTGTATTAGCCATGCCAGGGAAGACCCAACCATAAGTGTGTCCTAACTA
>JANAVB010009198.1:21629990-21742490 GCA_029216955.1 Iris pallida | reverse complement strand
GTTTTACATGATTCTTGTGGATTGAGATATAGATTTGTTTTACCATGATTTGGCAATATACCATAGCCTTGACAGTATTTACGTATTCGAGTTGGGCTGGAGTCCGCTTGATGCGTAGCTGGCTTGCTCACGAGCTCGCGTCCGAAAAGCGGGTGCGGGTCATGAAAGGTACGGACTCCAACGGACAACACACCATTCTCCCTGGTCTATGGGAGTGAAGCAGTGCTGCCTCTGGAAATTCAGATCCCCTCGTTACGAGTAGCTATTACAAACCAATTGATAGAGGAAGACAATCAGCTTCGCCGTCTACAAGAGTTGGAGGCGCTGGAAAAAAATGCCTCTTGGCTCAATAGTGCATTGAGCTCTACCACGCCCGAATTTCACAGGCTTTCAATAAGAAAGTCAAACAAAGGACCTTCCAAGTTGGTGACCTAGTTCTGTCAGTCAGAAGACCAATGGTGATGACTTACAAGACACTAGAAAAGTTTGAACCCAAATGGGAAGGCCCCTTCATCATAGAGATGGTGTACTCTAATGGTGCCTACCAACTCGCAAAACCTAATGGGGACTTGTTCATGATGTCAATCAATGGCAAGTTCCTGAAGAAGTACTATTCCTAAAATTTCTCAATATTACCACCTATCTCTCCAGCAGAAGAACCTATGAGCTCGACCAACCGAGTTCACCCCCCTTGATAATGACGTGCCTCTGGAGCCCAGTCGCTCTAGTGCACTATCTCCCCAGTAGAAAACATCTATGTCCATATCACCTCTGAGTTGTTTCTCTACACCTCCAAAAATCTAAAACTTACATTATGTAAGATGACGCTAAATACTATGTTTATCACGTCCATATTACCTCTGAGTAAACATCCCACCTAATAAACCCAGCGTTGTTCAACCGCAATCGTAGAACATCAATGTCCATGTCCCCTTTGAGTTGTCCTATATATCCCCACTGATTTTATTCCTACCACGTCCAAATTACCTCTGAGTAGGAAAAGTTTACTATTTATCCCATATTTACCATGTCCATATTACCTCTGAGTAAATATGCTGGTTCCCTCTCTCAACTTATTATCTATACCTAGAAACCAAGGTGCACCAAAAGATCATAGGTCCACAAAAATCACAAGTTCATGAAAAATTGGACGAACAAAGTTCTTTATTTCTTCATCCGATAAAGTAAAGGAATACATCAGCATTGAAAAGAAACGAAAGCAAACTACATCTCAAGACATCGAAGAACAAAGATAGGAAATACTAAGACAAGAAAAAAAAATTGGCTTCAGCTTTATTCCCCGAAAATGGTAGCTGCAAGACGAACGGCAAAATCCTATAGCCAGGGATGATAGTTACGTTTAGGCATATACCACTTCCCTAACCAACGCCCATATGAAGGCTCCAATTGGGTAAGATTATCTGTAGGAGCAGGATGACCAGAGCTCTCGGTGCCACTTTCTTCCGATATTGGTTCTTCCTTAACAAAAACTTTAACTCTTGGAATTTGCTCCTCCTTGACAACAATTGGCTCTTCTTTGACAAAAGAGGGCAGCATCTCATCTTTTACTACAGCCTTTGCTTTCGGTATAGATAATGCAACAACACAACAAAATAGAGAGTTAGCAAAAGAACTCAGCCCAAGGATATGCACAGCCTGGCATCAGTGCATCCAAACAGCTATGCATTAAAATCTTGGCGCATCACCATGACAAAAGTCTGTACGTACTGAAGTCCACCATGGCGCATATACAGGACTAAAAGTCCATGCACGATGGAAGGATAGCTTCGGCACATCATCAGGACCAAAGTCCATGCGCATCAGCGAAAGAAGCTTCGGTGCATCATCAGGACCAAAGTCCATACGCTACAGCAGACGAAGCTTCGGCACATCATCAGGACAAAGTCCATGCGCGTTAGCACAAAAATCCTAGGCGCATCCTCACAGTGAGACTCATATAGCCACATCCATGCACTTCAGTAGAATGGTTTGAAGTTTGCAACAAAGTGTTTGTGCAAAAACTTCCAAGGCAGCAGTTCACCCACTGGTCACTTCATGCCGCATGTCGGTGTGCGTGGTCTCGATAGCAGGGGCCTTCTCAATGTCAGCCTTGACGGGCGTCTTGCCTTTGTCTCTGTCTCGGCCAGCACTACCACGGGGAGTCTTGGGAGCCATCTCTTACAAAGCTAGGGTTTTTGAAAAAAAATCTTAAGGAGGAAGAAGGAGGGAAAGAAGAAGGAGTTTTCTCTCTCCACAAATGTCTGTTTATAAGCTCAAGCCACGCGCGTGAACCGATAAAAGCATGATGTCAGCGTCTCTTCGAGTTTCATAAAACTGATGGCTTCCTATCTTCTAAAAGAGATCATAATTAATCTCTTGGAATTCGAGGCATTATCTTCGTTAATTAAGATGAGCATGTGCCACGATAGCCATGCACGGAATGTAATGTTCCCGGACAGGGTATGCACCCAGAATCTCTATTTGTCCATGCTTCTTGGTTCAAAGTATTCCAAAACTCAACATAAAGTTTTGAAAACTTTGAAGGGGGTCTTGTAGAAGCATGGAATTTCGGGCACATCTAAAGGTGAGAACTCCTATGCGCCCCAAAACGCCATGTAACCCAACACATCATGCGCCAAAGAATTCAAAAGACAGAATGTTGGCACATCATTCAAAAAATAGCAAATAGAAGAGGCACATGAAGATTGATTTTTTACTTCAAATAAAAAGTCTATTACATGTCAAAACTCTTTGTTACAACAAAAGTCTACTACAAAGAAAAAAGCCTAAACTACAGCTAGACGCATCACTTCGATGCCTCATCTGGGCGCATCACTTTGACGTCTCAGCGTAGGCTCATCAGTCTTCCTTGTCAGAGTGAATCACTTCTTCGATGCAAGAGTGCTACGGCGAATGAAGCGCTTATTAAGCAGAATACGGATTGGCAATCAATCCAAACCCGATGGCCCTTCCAGCATAATAAAACTCAGGGCACGACGACCCTGATCTTTGGATACAACCGGCATCCAACGTCATCTTGTAGAGGAACACTGCCGACAAGGGATTCGAACATAAGTTGTTATGACCATAGCTCTTCGGGCACATCTCAATCTTCTGAAGGAGTTCATCGTCAAAGCTTCTTCGAACGAGAAGATCCACAACTCATAGTGTAGCGTCTTGCCATGGAAGAGGATCAGTCAAGTTCATCTTCGTCAAGAAGTCGTGTGTGAGCAAACTCTCTCTGACAATTGTTATTTATAGGCTAGGGCAAGTCAAACCCATGCACCAAGTAGCAATTTCTCCAAAGTCAGTGCAATGAACTAACATGGATCGTGATGAATCTGCCATGTCAAATTCAACTAAGTCAAAAATCATCAATTCGAGTCTCAAAAGACTCGACAAAACTAACCAAAGGAGATGCGCTACGTAGCGAATGTGCCCCTCAGCACCATGTGCCCTATGCCGATGCGCTTAGTGACGAACGGACAGATGCACCCACTTAAGCTCGTCACCAATCAAGCATTTAATGTTATGTGATCATGTTTCATGAAAACTGAGCAGTTGACAGCTTTTTATAGAATACGAAGAGCTGCTAATGTCTGCTTCATTATTACTCATTTTTGGTCGGTTATAACTGTGCCCTGCCACGTAGCCAACTGATCACCCGTATGCTCCTTCGCAGCTATGTACCCAAAATTCTGTATGGGCCTCCACAGCCATGTGCCCAAAGCTCTGCATGTGCCTCAAAAGCCATGTGCCTAGACTTGTTTTTGACCCCTAAAAGTCACGGACCAAGTCTTCTCATGCACCAGATCCTAGGCGCATCCTGACAGATCATCTCCTACTAAATTCGAGATCTTTGAGCCATGAACACGTGCCACGTGTCATTGACTCAGTTCTACCTACTAATGGGTGCTAACCAACCAATATCCCAGCAACAATCGAATCTCCACAACTACTACGTGTCAGCTCCTCCGCGGTTCAATAATGCAGTACAAACAGATTCAGCTTCAGCTCCCTAGCGCATCGTCCATGCGCCTAACAAAGTCAGCCATGCGGTGTCCCTACGTGCAAGTTCTCTAGGCGCATATCTTATATGCATGTATAAGCAGATCATTGTGCTGCCTATAAATAGAAGGATCATTCCTTCATTTCAAGTCCCGACTCTCTAAGCTCGAAGTACCACTTATTGAACATTTTTTAATCACTTCTGTATCCTGAGAACTTGCAAGAGTTCCAATCCTTTTCAAGTCACTGCTCGTTCCAGAGCAACCCAGGCCTTCAGAGAGCTCAAGATCGTCGTCAGATCGTCAACGTAGTCAAAGAATTACCACTCGCTCCATCGCTACGGTTCCCAGATAAAAATAAAAGTGTACGCCTAGGATTACATCTAAATCCTATATTGTACTATGTTCTATTTGTAATTAAATACAAAGTTTACTTCAAACCCTTTATTTTAATGGCAAACAGTTGACAGCCCTATCCAATTGATAGACCACTCTCTTTCGAGCTTGTTATTCCACATCCATATATGTTTCCCTTTTCTATGGTTATCAATCCCGCATAAAGAACACATATACGAAAGTATTGGAGGGACCATCCTACCTCCCACCTTTTTTATGTTGGTATAGCATGGCATTGAAGTCCCCCAACATCACTAATGGAAGATTTAAGACTATCTCAGTAGTATGGTTGAGTTGAAGGATGTCCTTCCATAACACCTCCCTTTGCCTTCGGTCATTATGGCCATACACTATACCGAATAAGGATCACAAACCTCCTCGGTTAGTAAACATAATGACAATCAAGTGTTCCGATGTATAGACCACATGTCCATCCAATTGGTCAGTATGCCAACTAACCCAAACCCGTGCTATATCAAAAATATCCAGATTACGAACCTAATTCCAGTTGGCTGGTGTTCTTATGGCTTGCAATCACGTCGACTTTATTTTTGTTTTTAGCAGGGAACTAATAGAGCAGAGTTCTCTCCTTAGCGTAGCACAAATTTTCTTCCACCCCCAATTCAGTACGCTTTCCGCACGTTCCATGATATAATAGACATTTAATTATAGGAAGTGCCCTATGTTTCTTCCTGAAAGTTGCAGCTAGAGGCACTGCCACATCCACATGTCCTTCTATCACGGGTTCATCCCGTATATCTTTAACCTGACCACCCTCCTGGAGTAGTAGAGCCCAAACAGGGTTGTTAGTGACCATCTTCGTCTCCCTCAAAGCCGAGGCCACTGGGAAACTTCCTGCTCTTGCTTGAGTCTTCAGCTGTTCGGCCACCAACCAGAGCACTCCCCTAACCCGATGCATCCCTACTTATGGATCACTAGTAGCTTTGAACACCACCAATCCTCTCTCTGTATGGGAATTGGCTGGGGCAGGCCCCTCTGGATGACCTCCTTCATCGTCTTCCATAGGTACACTCGAAGCAGTCACGACAGAAGGTCTTCCAATGACAGGGGCACTCTTATATGTAGTACCTACGACGATTTGATATGTCCCACAGGTAGAGGACTTCCGCGGATGGCACCACTGCGAGCACCAGGCACGTACAACCAACAGCGGACACCTGGCATCTCCCTAGGCCAATAGTCTCCAGTACCGACCTACTCTCCGCCATGTCCTGTGGGACCCGACCAAAGTGCACTTCCTTCCCCAACTCAGCCACCACTACTCCTTTCGGCATGATATCTCCTTCAGCTGTCGAGCATCGCTGGGTCAGGTGGCCGAAACATTTGTAATAGTTACATGTCGGAGGCACCCACTCGTATTCGATAAGATAGGAAAATACCTCTCATAAAGGGATCTCATATTCGACATGGCGTGCTAGTTGTTGGCCTGCCACAATCTCTACGAAGACTTTAGCGTATAGGAGGCATAAAAGCATTTAAGTCACCTCATCGGCTTTGATGGGGGTGCCAATAAGGCTGGATAACAACATAAGCACGGATATGTTCCAGTATTATATGGGAAGACTGGGGAACCGAATCCACACAGGTACACTATGTAAGAGATCTCGCTCGCATCTATCCCCTGGTTGCCATTCCTTCAGGATTATAAGGCGACCATCGAACATCCAAGGCCGTCTTGGATAACCCTCTCTACATCCTCCCTCATGTCGAACTTAACATAATATAAGCCTTTCTCACGTGTGAAGAACTCCATACTGCCCTTCGGCTTCCACACTCGATTTACGAAGGCACGGATCTAACCGTAGAAAGGCCGATCGTCCAGAACATATATGACTATTGTGTTCTTCCAATACTCAATGGTCTCTTGGATTTCTTCCGCACTGAATGACACTCGTTGTCCATCATTTACTTATTTTGGCACCATAAACTCCATCGATGCAATAACCTGGCTACCGTATGGCCGGCTTGCCTCCAACAACGATTTGTTAGTCGGGAGCTCCATCTTTGTGGCCTTGCCTTTGCCCATCACCATCGCCCTCGCACCTACCGTTCTCCCCCACCACCCACCGCAGATAAGGGACCCCCCATACCGCCTCTTGTACTTGCAGCAGACTTTTGGAACCTCTGGCATTGTGTTCCAGTACTGCTCACTGTGGTTGTGCCTCCCCCTTCCTTCGTATCCCCTCATGGAATTGAACAGGTACTGGGCATTGCCGTACCGGTGGCCCATGGCCTCTCATTCCCATTATTACGCCCCAATTCTGTAGAATCGATAGTCATCGCCCAGGCGTGACGCCGTCCGAACCTAAATTACGATCGCACAAGGCATAACCATAAGGTTATCGGAAACACAATAACAAGAGAGTGCACAGAGTAAATTGAACACATTATATAGAAGAAAACTTTGAGCTTTATTGATAATGAACATCATATTACAGACTCGATACAAGGTACTGCGCGGGCTACATACTGACTCCATTACAAAATGAACGTCGATGAGATAGCCGTTCCATACATCGCACTCCTTATACAACCAAAGTATGCAGACACCTGGGATAGGGAAGAGTCAAGACATCTCAGCTTGGACAGTTACGGAGTCATCAAAAGAAATTGAGTCAAGGCTTCGTACGCACGGACGAAGCTTCAAAACACGCGACCGCTGCCTTCAGTCACGCAACACGCTCCTCCTGATTTATAGCACTTGTGGAGAGCGAAGATCAATACAATCAACGTGTACTGGAGAGTAGCTAATTTTTTTCCATGCTCTCATTTGGTTCAAGAATTTTGATAAAACATGCAACTTTTTTTAGTGATCTTTCTAGCCATCCTAGTCAGTTTCATGCAAGCAGTTTGATAGAACATAAATAAAAAAATTATGCTAGAACTTACCCACGGCAGAGCATGCCGTGCAACATAGAGCTTACCATGTTCTTCCCTGTCATATTGCAAAACAAAAGTTTAACTAGTGCATAATTGTGGAGGTCATTGGTATGAAAACCATTATGGACATAACGGGAGTGAGAGGCATGTCGTCGGCATACAATGGTACACTGGCGATATGCCGGTCCAGGAGAAAATCTATAAGTTGGGAAAAATT
The DNA here is from genome assembly GCA_029216955.1 of Iris pallida. Taxonomy (NCBI): domain Eukaryota; kingdom Viridiplantae; phylum Streptophyta; class Magnoliopsida; order Asparagales; family Iridaceae; genus Iris; species Iris pallida. Next base: position 21,734,969 of record JANAVB010009198.1, on the reverse strand, counting down.
TCAAAGTATTCCAAAAATCAAGAAAATACAAAATACAGTACAAAAATACGTATCCGTATATAAATATCGATACAGTGAGACGAGTCTCATAACTCTCCCATCCTTAGAAAATTTTCGTCCTCAGAATTTTCTAAAGCTAGTCGAGCAAGAAAACAAAAAAAAAGCTCAAAAAAATACAACTATCTCTATAAAATATAGCATGGTATATAAGTAAATAGAGGCAAGTGTAATGTAAATAAATGCGTAAGCTGTAACACAATCACAATCAAGAAGGGCTGGAGGCATATGAATAAATATGTCTCCTGAGACAATTGAGTAGGGACCAACGTCCTCGCTGGCCTACGCTGACTCTAAAATGGATAAGGTCAAATCTCAAAGTAGGTCGATACCAATGACTTAGTCTAAGATAGGACTCTAACCAGGACGTATTGTCGTAGTCGATACCAATGAAGTTATCACATGCCTCGACTACGAAGACATAAGAGTTAGGGACGAGAAACTCGCCTTCACTCACCGAATAAATCAAGCCAACCATTGTACTCCATACGTGGATAGAATACAAGGTCGCCTGCAAGAACCCGAGATATATCGCCACTACCTGGCCTGCTACTGAAAACACAAATCCTAAGAGAAGAACTGATGGAAGACCATAAAGATGGTACCTGAGACTCCCAAGGTATTACCCTCGTGTTGATACTAGAGCTGCTCCTGGTACAGTACATGCAACTGTACTCTGAGCTGTCTGATCCTCTAAGCTCGCGATGGCGGTGGTTACTGTGCCAATGGTTGAACATCTAGTATTGGCCCTAGCTGCTCGTCCACTACTAGAGGTGATGACGGGGGTGACTGAAAGGATGGCAGGGGTATATCTGGTGTAGATGGTCTTCCTCGGGATGTCGGATATGGGCAAGTACTAATTGAATGGTCCTCTGCTCCACAACGGAAGCATCGCTTATTGGCCGTCCGACAAACTGATCTAGAATGCCCTAACTTACCAAAATAGGTAAATGCTTGTTGTTCTGGTCGATACTGCTTCTGGTTTCTCTGTCTCTGATCTTGCTGCTGCTGAACCGGTGTTGGTGCCTGCTGGTTGGAAGGATGGAAGGATGAAGATCCAGCTGAACTCCTTCAGGGACAAATCCCTACCATGTGGTCAGGTGAACCGCACGATAAACATAAAAAGTTAGCCCTCCGACTGGTAAGATGAGTGTGCCCTTCCTTTCTACAGAAGGAACATACGACCGATAACTCCTAGCTCTGATATGGATGTTAGTCTGCTGGTACTGGTGATGGACGTCGGGATGAAAAGCCTGATACATGCGAATGGTCCCTTTTACGACCTTCGGTTCTGGATGCGATCCTTCTAGATCCATGCCCTTGCTCTCGTACTGCCTCTACAGTAGGTGGGGCTCGATATGCTGACGGGCTGGATGACTGGTACTATCTGCCTATATTCTGTACTTCCTCTGGCTGCAATTTTGCGTCTTGAAATTCCTCGGGCATTCCTTGCATACTACGGTCTATCAACATCTGGATACTCTGCTGGAAAGCGAGATCTCGTCGTTTTTATGACTCTATCATTTCTTTGATAATCCCTATGAGTGTAGGTACATTGGGCTGACCTGGTACTACTTCTGTTCGGACTGCTGATTGAACGGGTTGAGCTGGCTGATCGGGATGGACTGACACCTCTGCCCTCGAGTCAACTCTCGACTCATCGTCTGAATGCTGAGACTGATCCTCCATAACTGGCCTAACAGAAAATTGCTGACCTGCCATCGGCAGAACCCAAACAAGATAATCAGAAGGATTAGGATAGTGCCCCTGAAAGTTATAGGGCACAAGGATCAAATCGAGAGGACAAGAAGGATCAACGATCAAGGCAGATATCAGGTCAATGGATCAGAGATAGAGAATAATACGAAGGATATCAATAATGGATATTTGTGATTGAGATAACTAAACATTAGTAACCCCCATATATCTAATAAATCAGACCTTACATGGGCTACCACTAAAACCTATGTCATGCCCCAGAACCAGAATACTGGCAAGTAGGGACGGACAAGGCCAGCTACGCATTACCAAAGTACACCAGTACTCTGAAATTACGTATAAGCTGTTAAGACATGGGGGTTACTTCTACAAGCCAACAGTCAATCCTAGGTTAAAACAATCATAGGTATCTCAATCACAGGCAATTATACAAAGTTCAAGAAGTATGATCATCAGACATACAATAGTAAAGCGTCCCAAACCATATATACATGGATGATCATGAAGCTAGTAATACAAAATAGAGAAACTAGCAAGAGTATTAGTCATACATGATAGCTCTAGCTGCAGTCTAGAATATGCACATCATGTTTATGCACATAGGCTAAATATCAAGGACCAAACACGAGCTAAACACGTGCTCGGAGGCTAAACGACACAAAAGAATAATGTACATAACTAGTAGGAGAATAAAATGAGAAACCAACTTGGGTACTCTCGCGCTCTGGAAGGGTCTGGTCAAGGAGGTCAAGTCCCTGACCAAGGGGAACAGAGATACTACTTTTGAGGAGATCTTGACGGGAGCCTTATTGGCGGAGGATGATCTTGAGCTTAGGCTCAAGAGGGGACGGGACGCTCACGGTACCAGCAGCAGCGGAGGCCAGGCCAAGAGGCCTCATGTGCAGACTCAGCAGACACAGGCACCAGTGGGAGTTCAGCAGGTGCAGCATCAGTATCGGGGTCAGGACCCGAAGGCGATCAGTTGTTCCTACTGCAAGAAGCCGGGACACATCTGGGAGCAGTGCAGGAAGAGGTTGAGGGTTTGCTATTTCTGTGGGTCAGCTGCCCACCAGAAGATAGATTGTCCCATTGCACCTCCTTTTGAGGGGGTAGGCCACCTGTAGCTCAGCACCAGAGGGGTGGAGCTTTTGCGATGGCAGCTGAGGAGACTGACATCGCAGGTGATGGATTAGCAGGTTTGACCTTCTTGTTCTTCCTCCCCACTTCCATGTGTGATTTCCCTTAGTACCTGCCAGGATATTGCTTGTGATTGCTAGATAGTATAGCTACCCTGTTCGAGACTGTGGAATCACGACCAGTAGGATTGTATTGCTTCGACTTTGATTGCTTGGGGGTTTGACCTAGGAGAGGTGCGATCATCTTAATTTCGAGGACGAAATTTTTATAAGGTGGGTAGGATTGTAACACCCAGTTTTCCAGATGAGGGTATTTTTGAAATTTTGTAATTATAATTATTATTTATTGATATTTATTTCATATTTTGATTCTTGGTAATTTTTAGTAATTTTTAAACTATTTAAAACTGGTTTATGTCATGACTTGTGATTTTGATGTGCTGCTAGTGAAACCTGAGAGACTGCATGGCCTAGAGCCTAACCATGTCATTAGCATGATTTAATTATTATTTTTAGCCTAGGGGTATTTTGGTCATTTTGACTTATTTGATTTATTTAGTGATTTGTTGATTTGGTAAGTCCCTGACCAGGTAAGTTGTATCCTAGGTTTAGGCAGTGAGCAGTAGGAGCATTATATTTGGCAGCAGCTTGTTGCCTTGGGTTGTCCTGTGTTGGCTTGGCTTAGGCATTAGCTTGCATTAGACAGCAGCAGGCAGTACCAGCCTTAGCAATGCAGCAGCTGCCTTGGCTTGCATTTGGCAGCAGCAGGCAATGTTTGCAGCTGCCTTGGCTTGGCCTAGCCTGGCTTTGCATTGCATTGGCAGTGCCTTTAGCAGCAACTGCAGTAGCTTGGCATTGTATTGGGAGTGCAGGCAGGGGCCTGTACAGGCAGGGGCTTGTTGTGTGAGTTAGTGTGTGGTGTGTCCTAGGTAGGGTAATGTATGGTTCCTTGTGAGAGAGTCCTTGTGAAGGTTTTGGGAGATGGAAGTTAGTTTTCCCTATGTGTGTGTATCATAGGTACATTCATAGTATGTAGGAAATGTTTCATAATGAGTATGTATATAGGAGAGTGATATAAGTCTAGGACTAATAGGTAGTTAATTGTTGTTAAGTCATGGAATGATGTTGAAGTGGAGGATGAGCTTGATTAGCTTAGGGTAGCACATAGAGTATATATGTATATCTAGGAGAGGGCATGGGCCATTGGCCACATAGGTTGAGGGAAGTGAGGAATAGTGTGTTGTGTTTAAGAGTTCTTGTGAGGGATACACCTATGCATTATGTGATATGTATATCTATATGATACATGTGTTATATATATGAGAGGCTATATATATATATATATATCTAGGACTATAGGCATTGGATGTATGTATATACATTGTGTGGTAGAAATATAGATGAGTTCTATATGGAAATACCTAGATAGGCTAGTAGTTGACCAAGTTAGACTCTATTAGGTCCAATTGACCTAGTTTGACCTAAGACAGTTGACCAGGGTTGACTTAGAGTTGACTTGACCTAGATTGGCCTAGAAATCATGTAGATTGCATCATAGACTCCATTCATCTTATTTTAAACATATTATAACCTGTACTGCTTTATTTAGGACATTGTGACTCCGGTGCAGATATCTGACATTACACTACTCTTTCAGAGTATCAGGCGAGTACATTCTCTGATAGTTCTCTCATTTATTTGTCAATTACTGTATTTCAGTTCTAGTTAGCTGTATGTGATTTTCTGTTACAAACACGTACTATTATTTCTGGATTCATGTATACGATACACATTTAGTTTCTGGCCTCTATTACTGGTATCATCATTTCCGGCTTCATTTACTGGAATCATTTACTGGAATCACCCCGGAATCATTTACTAGTATCATTGTACATGGCTGGACTCATCTTGAATCATCGTGTCGGAATTCTGGATTCATTTGCTGGGAGGGGAAATACTAGAGTAAGACATGTAGACATACCCCATTACTGGAATCACCCCTACTGGAATCTACTGGAATGATAGCCATCTCACACCCGGCCAGGTGTGTGATGTGCCGGATTACCCATAGCCGTTTACATGTCGATCTCGGTATTTTAAAACACACTGCTAGAGTATAGGCTGGACTCACCCTGGAATCATTGATCACTATGACTGGAATCGTCCCTTGCTGGATTCATCTTGTATGAGATTCATCCTGTACTGGACTTACATTGGAGTTACACTGGTCTACATGTTGTCTGGACTTTATATCATATTACCCTGGTTCAGCTAGTTTTATTTTTACAGTCTTCATTGCTATGATTCTTCTCTTGTTTAGTATTTACTTTCCTTGCACTTTATTTGTCTTCTTACCATCACCTGAATATAAACTGCCATTTTCATCAATACAACTGTCTATAACTGCTCTATAGTTCTCTGTCATTTACTTGGGTTTTCTAGATGAGATGTGCTCGTTCCTATCCTGACTGGACCTGTTGAAAATTTTACAGATGATTGCCCTGAGGACACATGCCCTACATTTTACTGAGGAGATGGCTTAGCTACCTATGGCCCCGACACTCAGGAGTGATTGGGATTTAGTCTAGCAGACTTGTTTTTATTTTTCATTTAGAGCTTGTTGTATAGAATTGAGACTTGAGATGTATTTGAGATTTTTAGATGTTGTTATTATTTCAGTATTCATTTTGTCTTCAATTTCTTAGTTACAATTCTGTGTTATCTTATCTTGCTTAGACTGTGATTGAGATACACCTTATCTTATACTTGTCCTCCGTTCGGAGTTGATCATGATGAGTACATTATATACTGCATGAGTTGATGGTTAGTTAGAGACTTAGAACAGCGTTCTACCGCCGACACTACGGCGTAGGCTGGGCGCTGTTACGTACTCGTACCCTCACAGTGGGTGCGGGTCGTGACACTCTGGATGGTCACCGTCGCGTAGATGGTGTGAAAGATACTCTGGGCTTCTCTATCAGATCTGGCCAAACAAAACCAGTGGGGTTAGACCCCCAATAGCAAGTACCACAAAGGAAGCCAAACTATGAACTAAAATCAGCAATCACTAACATCAACAATTAGAGATACAAATGAGTAAAAGCAGGTCAAGCCTCGTGCACTACCAATACACTTATCCCGAACATAAGAAGAAAATAAGTAAAGCATCTTGGAGCATAAAGTAATTAACATATGACATAATGTAAACTGTGGACTTGTGAATTAAACAGAGAACTTGTGACATAGCTAAACCATGTGAGAGAAATGGTACATGAGAACATGTACGGTAAGTGGAACATATGAGCATATTCGATAACTGAGACTTGTGAGCATGTAAGAATTATAGAAATACAATGATAAGTGGACTTAGGAACTAATTCGGAAGTCAAGTTACAACCCTTAAACCAAACAAGGACCTAGGTTGTAACCCTTCTCCTGAATAGAACTTTGTCTCCGACCATTTATCGATAAAAGTAAGCATAAACCATAGTGTACTGAAATAAACATACGGACACTACCTAGACAAAACTAGACTGGACTGGACTGACTCCATCCATCAATCACGGCCAAGCAATGAGTACGGTTTGATACATTAACTAACTAGGATTATCACAATCCTAGTTACTAACAAGATATAAAGAGATTTCCAAGTCCAGTTACCTGTCTGCTGCTACCGGAGTGACCCCAACAAAAGAAAACAAGTATAGCAGACACACTGCAGTAAGATACATGTGTCCTAAGGAGGTGCCACACTCGACGGTGAGCTGGAAATGTGCTCATTATGATAGATAGCTCCAAATCCTATATATATATATATATATATAAGGTCAGGATCAAACAGGCAACAGGTAACTGGAAAAGTCTTTTCAGGAACTACTTGATCAATCTAGTCATTAATCCTAGCCAGATTTAGTATGAAATTCTGACCGTGGTCATTAGGAATCCATACCTTAGATATGATGCAATACAGAACATGTAGCTTGTACAAACACAATCAAGAGAAACACCTACGGTGTCCAAATCATTCATTACTTGTTAGCTAATAAAGCCGTCACAACAGCATTCATGGTTCATGCCATGTCATATTACTTGTTATATTACTTGTCGGAATGCATCACGACGGGTCACTATCATGTTAAGAGTACTTGTTAGGGGTTCGTCGCGACGGGCCACAATCATATTAAGCAAAGAAGTGACATGTGACTTGAGTGCACCGCAACGGGTCACTATCGTATTAAGCAAAAAAGAAAGACATACATTATGAGTGCACCACAGCGGGTCACTATCATGTTAAGCAAAAGAAGGAAGTCATAAGTCATGAGTGCCCCACAACGGGTCACTATCATGTTAAGCAAAAGAAGGAAGACATAAATCATGAGTGCCCCACAATGGGTCACTATCATGGTAAGCAATCATAGACCTAAGAAAGCTTATAGATAGATCTTGATAAAAGGTGCATCATAACATAAGAGAAAGAATAAATGAGGTAACTACTTGGCCTAAAACACCAATTAAATCTGTGCTAGTGTTAAAGGTATGAGAAGGGTACAATCATTCTCTAACTATACAATATTATCAAATCATGTTAAGAAATTCATTTATTAAAGAAATATCAAGCTATTAAGTAGGGTCATCGCAATTTAGGCCAAGATAGAAAATATGTCATATAATCATAAGCTCCATATCAAGAATGAAAGAAACTTGCATAAAATAGTTGGTAATATATTCTTGAAGCCAAAGAAAAGATCTACAACTTTCATGTTGGGAGTTGGAAGAAATTTTGGCCACAAATCAGCCAAATATGACATAAAATAGCCAAAAATAGCCAAAATATGCACTATGCGACATTCTGCAGTACTATGCGGCTTGTGGCACTATTCATCCATGCGACACTATGCAAGCCTGTGGCACTATTCATCTATGTGGCACTATGCATTCCTGCGGCACAATACATCCATGCGGCACTATACAAGCCATACGGCACTATTCATTTCTGTAGCACTATTTATTTCTGTGGCACTATGCATCCATGTGGCACTATGTAAGCCATGCGACACTATTTATTCCTACGGTACTATTCATTTCTGTGGCACTATGCATCCATGTGGCACTATACATCCGTACGGTACTATGCAAGCCATGCGGTACTATTCATTCCACTACCAAATTACAGTATTTTAGCGACGGCCATTTAGCGACGAAAATTTTCCGTCGCTATTACCGTCGGATCACCGACGGATTTGTGACGGAATACCGACGGAAAGCTGTGGACAATTTTTTTATTTTTTTATGTCCATATCCGTCGCTACGCCGTCGATAGGTCGTCGGCCAAGTAGCGACGGTTTTATATCCGTCGCTAGAACGTCGCATATTTTGGCAGAAAAAGCCTAAAATATTGGCGCAAGATTTACTGACGACTTAGCGACGGAATAATCCGTCGCTACTAAGCCTAAAATATTGGCGCGAGATTTACTGACGACTTAGCGACGGAATAATTCGTCGCTACTCCGTCGCTAATTTCTGTACCCTAACTTAAATTGAACCGACGGGGGGGAAATTTTCATTCCCCCCCAAAACACTCTCTCTCTTCCCTCTCCCTCTCTCCGACGATCTCCCTCTCTCCGACCGGCGATCTCCCTCTCTCTCTCGAAGGTATGCTCTCTCTCCCTCCCCCCCTCTCTCTCTCTATCTCCCTCTCTCTCTCTCTCTCTCTTTTACGATTTGGGGGGTTGGGGGGCTGTCGTAGTGGTCGGAGAGGGTGTGGGGCAGGGGGGTTTCGGGTACGGGGTGGGGTGGTCGGGGCAAGGGTAGAGTGGGGTGGTCGGGGGCAGGGGGTCGGGGAGGGGGTCGGGCAGGGGTGGGGGGGTGGTCTGGGCAGGGGGGTTCGGGTAGGGGGTGGGGTGGTCGGGGCAAGGGTGGGGTGGGAGAGGGGGCAGGGGGGGTCGGGGAGGGGGTCGGGCAGGGGTGGGGGGGTGGTCTGGGCAGGGGGGTGGGAGAGGGGGTCGGGCAGGGGTTGGGGGAGGGTCGGGCAGGGGTTGGGGGGGGTCGGGGCAGGGGGGTGAGAGAGGGGGTCGGGCAGGGGTTGGGGGGGTCGGGCAGGGGTTAGGGGGGGTCGGGGCAGGGGGGCAGGGGGGTGGGAGAGGGGGTCGGGCAGGGGTTGGGGGGGTCGGGCAGGGGTTGGGGGGGTCAGGGCAGGGGGGGCGTAGGAGGGACTCTGGAGTCCCCGCGCAGGAGTCCTCCTCCTCCTCTCCCACAGACACACACACACACACGGACACACACACACACGGACACACACACACACAGACACACACACACACGGACACACGGACACACAGACACACACTGACACACACACACACGGACACACACGGACACAGACACACGGATACACACACACACAGACATATATATATATATATATATATATATATATATATATATATTTTTTTTTTTTTTTTTTTAATATATATATATATATATAGGCATAATTTTAAGTAATTTATTAATAATATATATATATATATATATACACAGACACACGTCGTGAAGTCTAGTACATATATTTGATTAGCTAAGGTAGAAGTTTAGCCTAATTAAGGTTAGTTTTGACAGAGTTGACTTGGACTCCTAATTTGACCTAGAACTAGCGTAGTTGACCTATTTGTATTTCGATTGATATCATATGAATAGTTTGCCTAAGATTTGATTGGGTTGGTTTTAATGTGTGGGTAAATTAGTTTACCTTATTTTAGAGTATGACTACGTAGCTAGTGTGTAGAGTAGTATATGGTTACTAGATCCTAGTGTAGAGTAGTATGTAGAGGAGTATGGCTACTAGTGATATATAGATATGTAGGTCCATGTGTATCTGTATCGGACTATCGCTATCGGTATCGAACTATCGCTATCGGTATCGGACTATCGCTATCGGTATCGAACTATCGGTATCGATCGAACTATCGGTATCGGACTATCGCTATCGGTATCGGACTATCGCTATCAGTATCGACCGTATATACTTAGTATCAGGCGTAGCGGATTAGTATCGATCAGTATATAGGTTTGGGTTAAGATCAAGGTTCAAAGTATCGGTATCGGAATAGTAGGCCGAATAGGAGGCCGAGATAGTCGAATGAGAAGAAGGGAAGAAGGGAGGAGCAGATGGGTCCAGAGCCATGGTAGAGGAGGAGAAGTAACATGAGAGCAGTTTCCGCCGTAACATCTCCTGGCTCTGCTGGCAACTGAAGTCCAGATGCTACAAAGGACGATCCTTCGCTGAAATCGACTACAACACCCATCAGTTCAAGTTCATTCCTATATGAGTAGATTCCAATGCCATAGAAGCCATCAGTTTGTTGACCTTCCTCTATGGCATTGGAATATACTCATATAGGAATGAACTTGAACTGATGGGTGTTGTAGTCGATTTCAGCGAAGGATCGTCCTTTGTAGCATCTGGACTTCAGTTGCCAGCAGAGCCAGGAGATGTTACGGCGGAAACTGCTCTCATGTTACTTCTCCTCCTCCACCATGGCTCTGGACCCATCTGCTCCTCCTTTCTTCCCTTCTTCTCATTCGACTATCTCGGCCTCCTATTCGGCCTACTATTCCGATATGCGTTTGATACGGTCTACCTAACCTATATACTGATACTAATCTGATACTCTCTGATATTAAGTACATCCGGCTTACTAGCTAGCGGATCCACCAGTTACATGATTATATACTAATTATGTTAGATTGTGATACTAAGTAGCCTCGTCGTAGGCCTAGCGTGTTATCCACAAGTTTAGTTTTTCTTACGATATGAGTATCGGTATCGGGCTATTAATTCTTATGTTTAGTTTGTCTTACGATACAGATATTCACATCAAATCGAGCATGAATCGTTACTTTGTTGATCGTACATGGATGTACAAACGACAACACGAGAGCAGAATTGGTGTGAGTGACGATTTTCAGGCAGGTGTGGAAGTATTTCTTAAGTATGCCATGAGCAAAACTCAGTACATAGACGATAACAAAATCAAGTGTCCATGTGTTAATTGTCACAATAGACGTTTCGAAGAAGTGATGACTGTGAGAGATCATTTGACCCGTAAGGGTTTCGTACGTGATTACGGCCTGTGGTCATCGCAAGGTGAATTATATTCAGAAAGACAGGCTGCAGAAGCTGGTACTTATGCTTTTGATGATAATGCTGCAACAGATGTCCTCGAAGACGACGGATGCTCTATGGATTATGGAGACATGCAGAACCTTGCACAAGATATGGTGTATGCTGCGGCAGGGCCTAATTTTGATCCGGAGGATCCTAATCCCGAGGCAAAGGAGTTCTATGATATGTTTAAGGACGCAGATACTCCTCTATATCCTGGTTGTGAGACTCATTCCGCACTGTCAGTGACGATGCGGTTGTTGAACATAAAGTCTGATTTTAACTTGCCATAAGCTTGCTATGATCGGATCACACAATTAACTAATAAGGTGTTACCGAAGGAATCAAAAGAGCTCTGAAGAAACTTCTACAAGTCAAAGATGATGGTCCGACAACTGGGACTGGGGTACGAGAAGATAGATTGTTGTCGCAACGGATGCATGTTGTATTACAAAGAGAATTGCGTATTAGAAAGTTGTTGGTTCTGTAATGCGGATCATTACAAGACAGTACAGGGAAAAGGAAAGTCAACTAGAAAACGACATCCTTACAAGTATATGCATTACTTGTCGATCACGAAGCGCTTACAGAGGATGTATATGTCTCTGAATACAGCAGAACACATGACGTGGCACAGTGAAGATCGCATAAAGGACGAAGGAGAATTGTCACATCCTTCGGATGGGGAGGCGTGGAAATATTTTGATTTGTGTCATCCAGATTTTGCTGTAGAGCCTAGAAATGTACGCCTGGCGCTATGTTCTGATGGCTTCGCCCCTTTCGGACAGTCGGGATCTCAATACTCATGCTGGCCGGTCATTCTTACCCCTTACAATCTGCCACCATGGATGTGTATGAAGACTCCTTATATGTTCTTGATAGCTATCATACCCGGTCCCAAAAATCCGACAAAGAACATCGATATATATTTACAGCCGTTGGTGGATGAGCTGAAACAGTTGTGGAAGATCGGCGTCACGACCTATGATATTTCCAGAAAACAAAACTTTCAGATGAGAGCTTCACTCATGTGGACAATCAACAATTTTCCAGCATACGGTATGCTGTCGGGATGGAGTACGCACGGCAACATGTCTTGTCCGATATGTATGGAAAATAGTAAGGCGTTCCGCCTTAGACATGGAGGAAAAACTTCTTTCTTTGACTGTCACCGTCAATTTTTGCCAACGAGACATCCTTGGCGAAAGAACAAGGACGCGTTCAGATATGGAAAACTAGAATTTTCTGAACCTCCTGCCAGATTGTCGGGATACGATATTTGGGAAGATGTAAAGGAATTGCCCACCGCAATGGAAGATCCATCGAACAATCGTGTCGAGGGGTTCGGACAAAGCCATAACTGGACCAAACGGAGTATCTTCTGGGACCAAATCGAAATAGACCTCAAAGGAATGACGAAGACGTTGAGGAAGGAGGTATATTCAATTTAAAGGGCAAGCCTATTGGGGCTAGTAAGAAACGGTGGTTGAGTGACGATGAGTATGATGCCGCTCACCGATATGTCTTGTTAAATTGTGACATACAAGAAGTGAGAGATTTAGAGAAGTAAGTGACTACACCTCGTTATAATCTCTAATTTGGTGAGGTAAGTGACTACACTAATTTTTATTCTCTCTAACAGTGTATTTAGAGATGAAGTCAAAATAAGGACACCCGATATTATCGATGAGGGACTTCAAATAGAGGTTGATTTTACCTTTCCGTCATGGTTTCGAGATTACGTAAGTAACTGAGATAATTATATGTTATGCGGCTACCATTTAAATATATATATGCAACTAAAACATTTAAAGTTTACAGGTTTTATTAGCTGAACCAAGTACACTCACAAATGAGAGCATTCGTTATTTGTCATTGGGACCGAAGAAGCATTCGTTATTTGTCTACTATACAAGCTACCCAAGGCGTCGTAGAGATCGCTTTGACTGGTGGGCAGTATGCAAGATTAAATCTAGAAATACATTCAACGTTGGAGATCCAGCATACCAAGAGGACCATATCGAAAAGCCCCAATACTTGGGACAACAGTCTTGTGATATGGATGTTGAATTAGAGGTTGATATACCTCTTGCTGATGAAAATAGAGGGGAGAAAGAGGTTGATATACAAGACTTAGATGTCAACCAGGGGAGAAAGAGGCATCTTGTCCCAAGTATTGAGACTGAAGAAGAAGAGGAAGAAGAAGAAGAAGAAGAAGAAGAAGAATAAGAAGAAGAAGAAGAACTTTATGAGGATGAGGATGAGGATACAGATGAATTCGACGATAAGGATGATGATGATGATGAGGCCGAGGCCGAGGAAGAGGACGATGACGATGATTAAATATCGCTATATTTTAGTTGTATCTTGAAGCACCCAATATCTAGTCTCGAATCCTAAATTACCCTATTACATTTGGATTTACAATTACAAGTCTAGTGGAACACAAGATGCCCTTTCATCAAAAGTTACAAGAATTGTACTTTGTTGTATTGGTGCGTGATTTTATCAAATTTTGTGTATCTAGCTTTTATTCGTACCTCACTTCTGATTGTAATATTTATTTCAGTTTGGGATATTTGCGTATTATTGTATGAGTTTCTTTTTGCAGATGGCACTCCTAGGCCTACTCGTCTGGGCGGCACTCATCGCCCTGCTGCTGGTATGGATATGTTTAGTTTTATATTCATTTATAAATCTATGTTGTCGGTATTTTGTTTACGTGTTCTATTTACAGGGCATGGTTGCGAGCACCCGTACTGGTGGTGCTGGCCGTGGTCGTGGCGGTGGCGGCGGCGGCGGTGGTGGTGGTGGTCGTGGGCGTAGGCGTGGGCGTGGTAGTAGCGGTCGTGGTCGCCAGCCGCATTCCCCGGATGTGACCTCCGATCCCGACTTGGAGAGCCCGGACACAGGCTCTTTCCGCCGTCATTCTTCCTCGGTGCCACCAACATCGTCGTCGAGGCCTGTGACTCCATCCGCTAGCGGATCCGTTCCGCCACCGGATGTACCAGCGGATGCAGCAGCAGATGCAGCAGGGGGCCTAACAGTTATTGCAGGGTGGGCCTCGGAGTACCCCGGGATTCAGTTTCATCCTGTTACCGGGGAGTACATACGCGGACCCGCGGATCCCCCGATGCCACAAGAGAGGCTGGTGGGCGAGTTTCGACGAGAGCTATGGCCCGCTGGTGAATCGTAAGTAAATTTAAGTTAATTTATTAAATTTGTTTCATTTATTCAAGTTAATAATCCAGTCGTTGCTTCTTTATAGGTTTTCCCGTGGGATGCTGCCCGGATTCTAGGGCGCATTATCTGGGATAACTACCATGGCCCCTACCTCAATTTTTCTGAGGTGCCTCAAGACATGAAGTACGTCTGGCTCGACGAGATGAGGGTATAAATCCGTCGGTGAATTATTAATTATTCTTTAAATCATTAAATTTTTTATTACGTGATATTTGAATTTGTATGTTAGAGGACGTTCTGGTGGCCCCTCCATCGCGAGGAGGCGATCCGCAGGACCTACAAAGCCGTCGCCGGGAAGAAGATACGGGATGCGGTGTACGACCTTCGTACGGCGCATACGAGGAAGGACTGGATCCGGGCGGAGTACTATGAGCAGATGTTGGAGAAGATGGATACTCCGCAGTTCAAGCTGAAATCGGAGAAAGCTAAGGCTAATCGACAGGCCGCGGGTCTGCATACGGGAGGATCAAGGCCCCACGCATCGACGCGTGCAGATTTGGTGAGATAGCGCAAATTCAAATTCATTCTATTATTTAATTTCGTACTGTTAATATACGAAGTTAATTAAATTCTACGTATGCAGGCCCAACGGGCGGTGAAGCAGGGGAAAGAGGCGGAGACGGTCACCGCTCACGATGTATTCGTGCATACGCACAAGAGGCGGAAGGACGGGAGCTTCGTCGACGCGAGGGCCGAGGAGACTGATGTAAGTACTTACGTTTATGAGATTTATGTTAGAAATATAATTATTGTTAAGTTAATTAGATAAACTTAGGATTCAGACTATAACTTAGGGAAACATAGGATTTAGATTATAACTTAGGAAAACTTATAGTATAAACACATTCATTGGATAGGCTGCGTATCGTGAGGCACTTAGTCGGCTTGAGATCGAGCCCCCTTCCGAGAATGTCGGCGAAACGATGCCGACCCAGACGCACTCTTCTATGGCCGCTCGCTACGACGACGTGTTCGTAGAATCCGTCGGCGATGTTAGGAAAGGGCGCATCTACGGCTTAGGTTCCATGGCGCCCTCGTTGCAGCCGTCCCCGAGATATCCACCGCCTCCGCCTCCCCCAGCGCCCCCGGTTGACGATGTGAGGGCGCAGCTTGCGACTCTGACCTCCACGGTGTCAGATTTGCGGGCGATAGTGTTGGGGCGCTATCCGTCTGCTCCTGGTCCGTCTGCTCCCGGTCCGTCTGCTGGTGCTCTCGGTTCATCTGGTGGTGCTCCCGGTCCGTCTACTGCTGCTGCCGGTGCTTCGGATCGACCTGGTCCTTCTTTCCCCGGACGGCTTTTGTTTAACCGCTCTGCGGACGCCCGCATCGTATCAGATAACACCATCTTGACGCTCCTTGACATGTTGTCGTCAGAGCAGCTACGCGCGCTTCCAGACCATGTCTTGTCCCAAGTGCCGGCACACACGGTGGAGGAGTACATACGCAAAGCGGATACGGCGGCACGAGCACGAGACGATCCGACGGACGGGGTTTGTTTTTGTTTATGTTGTTGGTTTTGTAGACATTTGGATACATTGTATGTTTGGATATTTTTTTTATGTTTGGATAATTTAATGTTGGATATTGGATATATTGTGTTGGTAATATTTTGTTGGATATTGGATACGTTGGATATTGGTGTCGGATATGGATATTTTGTATATGGATATATGGTGTTGGATATTGGATACGTTGGATATTCGTGTTGGATATGGAAATATGGTGTTGTATATGGATATTTTGCATGTTTGATATTGTGTTGGATGTGTTGTATAAACAGGAAAGAGTCTGTTTGCAGTATTTTTTTTTCAAAAATTAGAAGTTAGCGACGGACTGGCGACCACTCAGCGACGGATAGTCCGTCGCTAACTGGAGAAACTGAGGTTAGCGACGGAGTGGCGACGTAAAAACCGTCGCTAACTGGAGCATTTAAATAAAGCGACGGATTGGCGACGGACGATCCGTCGACCTGGTGCTGTTTGATGTCCATAAATTTTAGCTTTCGCGACGGATTGGCGACTAACTTACGGCGGACTTGGGACAAAGTCCCGACGGACTATCCGTCGCTAACTGTAGGAATTTAATGTATCGACGGATTGGCGACGTAATATCCGTCGCTACCTGGAGAATTTTACATTGAGCGACGGTTTAGCGACGGAATGTCCGTCGACCTGGTTCTGTTTGATGTCCATAAATTTTGCAGTTAGCGACGGATGTTTTGTCGCTAATACGACGCTAATCTGTCGTACACCTCGGCGGATTAGCGACGGCATAACGACGACCTGCCGTATGGGAAAATCTCTGATACGCTTTTACCGACAAATTTACGACGGATTAGCGACGGATATTGCGTATCAGAAAATCACTGATAGGGTTTTGCCGACTCTTTAGCGACGGAGTTTTCCGTCGCTAATCCTATATCCTGATACATGTTTTGACGAAAGCTAGTCGGTAATCCGTCGCTATATATATTTAAATGCGCCGACGGTATTCCGTCGCTAAGTCGTCGCTGAGCGACGGAGTAACGACGGATATGTTTTAGCGACGAGGTTATTTCCGACGGCTGTTTTACCAAAATATCCGTCGGTAATCCGTCGGTATTTATTTTTGGCGACGGACTACCGACGGATAAGGCCGTCGATAAATACATGTATTTTGGTAGTGTTCCTGCGGTACTATTTATTTCTGCGGTACTATGCATCCATGTGGCACTATACAAGCCATGCGACACTATTCATTCCTGTGGCACTATTTATCGTCCCTGCCAAAATCAGGACAGATGAACATAGAAGATGTCCAAATCTTATTTTGGCCATAACTTCCTCAAAACAAGTCGAAATCTAACTTTTCAAAGGTCCATTTTGGGTAAATTGAATTTTCTACAACATAGAACAATAAAAACTTAAAAATAATGAAGTTTAGTAGATCAAAACCCAAAAAAAGCAAAAAGGTTGTAAACTTAGATCTACAAATATTTATCCACCAAAATAAAAAATGCCAAGTTCTAAAGATGCTTAGAATCATGTAAGAAAGAGTGTAGAACAAACAAAATAACATTTGTCCAATATTTGGCAAAATGTACTTGCCTTAGGTTGGAGGAGAAATAAAGAGGAAGATGATGAAGAGAAATGAAATAATGGAAGAGAGAGAGGAGTTGGATTTTATACAAACCTTTTCATCTCAAACTAATCCAAACCAAGCCAAACCAAGTTGAACCGAACCAAATTAAACCAAGTCAAAATCAAACCAAAGCAAGGCTAAGAAAGACGAGTCAAAATACAGGTCTCCTGAGAAAGGCCAGAATTTCGTATACGTACACTGAAAATACGTATAACAGAAAATGGGAGTGACAGGGATGCCGTCGGCATACAATAGTACACTGGCGGTATGCCGGTCAAGGAGAAAATCTATAAGTTGGGAAAAATTTCAAAGTATTCCAAAAATCAAAAAAATATAAAACACAGTAAAAAAATACGTATCTGTATATAAATACCGATACAGTGAGACGAGTCTCACAAACCAATAGCCCTTTGATGACGCCTTTCTTCTGATATTTGAGCGGACCTGAAGATGCCTTTTTCCTTGACGGCAGTCTTCCAAAGATAATAGATCTAGAAATCTTCTTCTATAACGTCGATGCGAGGTCCCGGATAGGTCATTAGGCGGTTCAGAGAAATCTTCTTGTGTAACATCGCCTTTGGCCTGTTAATAATTCTTTATTGCACAAGTCCTGGTTTGAACATGTTTGATCATGCTTACTGCATATCTGAAAGTACATGTTAGACAAACAAAATAGTATAATGCATTATGATACAAACATAGCAAATAAGATATAATAAAATCATTAGACAATGCTAAGTTTAAGCAGCAACATAATAGTGAATACATGAATATTAGTGGCATCATTATGTTAAACTTAATTGATTAGGCAATTCAAAAACATAATAAAATCATTGGGCTAATACGTGCTATATTAACAAATGATTTAAGGCATATTTTATGGTATCGTTGCGACAACTTTATAATCGATTCATTTTTTTGGTTTTGCAGATCATGAAATAATGCTCTCTCTTTTCTAGAACCTTATATTTTCTCTTTTTGAGCGTAAAACTTGTATTTTTCGAGTAAATTGTTCTAATTTCATACAGTTATCTTAAGTTCTTATTTTGAGATAGAGGATCGAGGTAAAGGAGGACAGCCACTCACCTTGATTTTTGTTCAAGGTGGGAGACTTGTTAGTCGCGCTAGACGTCGCATATGCGATTACCTAAAACTGTACAAGCAACTGATTAGAACATTATATTATTCAAGGAGTTTGATATGTAAATGAGAGTTCAAAATGCAAGCCATGAAAACATTCACGAAAATGCATTCAGAAAAGCAAAGCCAAAACCAACGCAAGTACGACGTGAAAAACAGAGCAACGGGAGGTAAATATATAACCACTTTGAGATCTCTTCTTGTACGGCACGGATAAATAACTAGTATCGACATAGCCGATCGACAAGGAAGACATCATTCTAAAGATTTAGGAAATTTGATCCATTCTGAACTACATAGAAATAGAATAAGCACATGTCTGTAGTATCCTTAAGGTAATAGAAGATGTTCTTAATGCCATTACAATGGTGGCCTGTTGGCACACACTAAATCTATCCAAATGGTTCACAACAAATAATATGTCTGTGGACACACACAAAAAGAAGAAAAAATGTTGTCTTTTGTTTAGTGGCACAAGGCACCACAAATCGAGTACGCCTGAGAGATCCTATACTGAGGATCCCCAAGTACAAAAAAGGAATTCTAGGAAATAGGACGATGGAGATCGAGCGGCAGTTACTCCTTTACTTTGTTGGCACTCCAATTACAAAAGTGGGAGAAAACCTAAGAAAATTGCTAACTCTCGGCTCACTGGCAAGAAGTACAACAATTTCGCTCATGAAAATGCACTCCGTTCTGCGTTTTGAAGAGGGATAAGACCTCCGTTTATAGTCGTTCTTGAGGTGGAATGATGTTATACGCCCATATGAAGGAAACACACTAGTTTTCATGTGGGCGCCTAACCCTGCCTTAGGCACATAGGGTGTAGGCGCATACAAGCTATGAGATCGTGGGTTGGTCGTGGTATTGACGTGGCTGTGTGCTTCGGTACACGACTGGTCATGGAAACTGACATGGCCGTGCGCTTCGGTGTATGTTTTGATCATGGCTTTGACCGAGTCAGGCTTGGGTGCATAGCCCTGTTTCAGGCTATGCGCCCTCCTACATAGGATAATGGGCGTATATAGCTTCACAGGATGATGGGCGCATATAGCTTCACAGGGTGATGGGCGCATATAGCTTCACAGGGTGATAGGCACATATAGCTTAACAGGGTGATGGGCACACATATCCTCCTTTGGCTTTGGGCTCATAAGGTTTATTTTGCTGAAATTTTCATGCTTTTACAAGACCCCTTCAAAGTTTTCGATACTTGAACAAGTTCGAAATACTTTGAAAGAAGCATGGACTGTCTTCTTGTGATGCAATGGGCGCATAGCACGGCTTCTCTTCTTGGGTGCATAGTATTTGGCCAGCCTGTCAGGAAGATGCGACTATTGAGATCTTCTTTGAAATCTGTACTGACAGATTCATCGGGGTAGAATTTTAAGAGGACCATCCTTCGTATGTTATCTACGTCAGCAAGTAGCAGTCGCATAGTGTACAAGAAGCTGGTTCTTTACGTGGGCGCATAGGCTACTGCGGGCGCATACTACAAAATGGGCGCATAGGCACATAAAGCTTTAGTGGGCGCATAGGATGCGGTCTGTGCCTATAAATAGGCCCTGAAGGAGAGAGGGCTCATTATTCCCTTCCCTTAGAATTTTTCAGAAAACTCTTCATCTTCTTTCCTCGAGAACCATGTCTCCCAAGGTCGCGAAGAGATCTGCGAAGGACAAGGGGGCCACGCCGAGTGGCTCTCGTCCTGCGGCAGCGTTCTCGGCAATCCAGGACCCGATTCTGGGTGAGGGCATGCTTCAAAAAATAAAGTCTCGAGCGTTAATTTACGACGCTCAAACTTTTCTTCTGCCTGGGTGCTTGCACCTAAGGCAACATACTTTTATAGGCATCATTATGCGCTCACAAAAGTCATGCGCCAACACTGTGGTGAGCTATGCGTCCACATGTTGCCATGTTATGCGCCTACGTACTATGACATGTTATGCGCCCATTTGCTTTGGGCGCATAGCCCCTTGGGCGCATAGCCTTTTGGGCGCATAAAAGCCTCTCAGAACTTAGTTTTTCCTGCGGATTTCTGAGTCTGACCTTCTTTCCTGTCCTTGCAGTAAACATGTTTGTCCCAAATCTTGAGGAATCCCTTTCGGCTCTGCTTATCAAGCCATCGACACCAGTCTTATAACGAGTGTGATCAGCAAGGTTCAAGCCACGATTAGTCAAAACTAGCCTACGGAGCGTACACTTGCCATACCTGAACAGGACAAGACCTTTTTGAGACTGATGATAAATGATAAAAAGTTTGTGCTTGGAGGGGCACATCGTTACAAGAAGCCGTATTTCCTGTTTGGTGATAGTGTGGGGTTTGAAAGCGGTGAATCCATTCGTTTGAGAAACCCGATGGTGATCGGTCCGAATGATCAGAGGATATGGCTACCGTCGATGGAGCGTCAATATCCTTTGTCTACTTTTACTATCTTGGCCGTGCGGCGACAGATGAAATAGAAGCTAACTCCTGAACTCCCTGGGATTATCTCTGGTGGAATTTAGATCAACTTAGGCGATCGGAAGAAGGACACATTCAAAAGTGTCAAGGGTTCCACTTCCTATTCCATGAGAGGATTGCAACCTAGTGCAATAGTAAATAACATTCCGACTAACCTCCATCCTTATGCTGCTGACACGCTTTGTAATTTGATGATGACGGAAGATGTGTCGTATCCTGCAGGAAATATGCGGATGAAAGGCTGGAGGTATCCATCTTCATTCTGGAGCAATCTCACTGGTTGGGTGCTTTCCACGTATGGAGCCACCTTGAAAACGGCTAGCCTTTACTATGCTATTAGGGCCACTCAATATGGTGTAAGGGTCAACTGGCCAATGTTTGTCGCTTTGGCAGAGTTATATAACCTTCACACATGTACCTTCTTTACTTCGAGTGGGGAGATGGGATTAGCTCTCCACGAAATATAGAAAGTGTCAAAGCTACCCAGGGATACGGAGCCCTATAAAAAGTACGTGCCTTGTGATGAAGAGCTCCGAGATTTAGAGAATGAAAACTCCGGGATGGTTGATGTATACAAGGAATTGCTCTGCCACCTCTTTATCTGTCATAGGATTAATAAGAAAGGAAGGACCGAAGGGGCCAATCCCCGTACAAGAGCTTGGATGAGCTATGTCTTTATTCAAAGGGAAGATCCGGCCTCCTTTTCGATATTAAAACCTATGATCAAGTCTGATATAGAAGCCCGGATGACAGATTAATATACAGTGGATACTGAGAACAGTGATGATTCTGAGTCTTCGATTGGCCACTACTTTCGTCACGCTGAATATCCACTATCGGAGAAAGCTGTGCTGGCTGCTTTCTTAATTATTTGGCTTCGCGACTGCATAGTCCCTGGAAGTTCGGGATCCATTGAAAGGGTAAGTCGGGGTATGATACTTCCGGCTGTAAGGCTGGTGTTCAAAAACTGTCTTGTATTGCTCCCTGCAATGGTCTGTGCCATTGGACAAGGTCTGGAGGACTTTATTAGAGATGCAGTGACTCCTGATGGCAGGGCAAATTTTGCCTGGAATGAACTTTCGTACCATTCCTGATGGGGTGGCTGCTACTGTATTGTCCTATCCTGATGAATGTTGGACCGGTGGCGGACTTTTTGGCGGAAGACGCCTTTCTTCGTAGATTTCGTGATACAGATTGGACCGTCACCGATGTTCCTGCCTGCAGAAAGGCTTTAGGCTTCCTGCAGAACTATGAGTTCTTCAAGGTATCCCTTCCGTCTGGTAGTGGAAATACGGGGGATATCTTAGTGGATGAGGGAGTTTATGCCACTAGTTTGACTACTGGAGCATTTCACTGGCTCCAGTCTATTAAGCCATCGTATCTGGTGCTCCGGAACATGAATCATTCCTACCTAGACCCATATCTGCCGAGCCATTTTGCACGGCAGTTTGGCTACAGTCAACTCCTTTTGGGAAACGCCAGCTCGCATTTGGAGTCGATAGGTAGCTTAATTGACGAGGCACGTGCTTGGATGTACTATAATGCCGGGTGCACGGGGGCAGTCTTCACTCTGCCCTTGGATAAGCCTGAGACCTATTTGTGCTACGTAGCTGCCAGATTTTATGTTCAGATCAATACTTTTCATCCACAGTATGATCGTGAACAGAGCTTGATATCGGGGACTCGGTTTGGCCTCCTTCCTGCAAAAAATGTCGAAGGGCCATAAGAAGGAGAGTGTCATCCCCGCCGTGAAGCTGGTCGTAGTACCGCGGCCAAAAGCAATCCTCAGGGGGCTAACGGTGTCTCCAAAGGAAGACACGGAAGATGATGGCTCTTCTCCTCTCAACCCTCCTCAGAAGAGGAAAGCGTCATCTGAATTGGCCCAGGAGCCAACTTTAAAGCAGAGGAAGAAAATTGTCGCCCCGAGGAGAGCCAAGGAAGTGGGTGCTGGCTCGCCCTCCTTGAGGAGGTCCTCCCGACAAACTGGAAGAGGAGGAAAGGCGTCGCGGGCCGTTACTATTCGGAAGGTAGATCCCTTTCTAGACTCCGTAGCCATTCTGGTCAAGCCCTTAGAAGCTTTCTCACCTTTACGTTTATCCTTTGCACAGGACCCTGAAGTTACAGCTGAGGCTGGTGCCTCATCATCTGAGGAGGTGGACGTAACAACGGTGTCCCCTGCCCGTCCTCAGCCGATGTATGAGGGTGGGTCTTCTTCAGTTGTAAGAGTTGAGTGACGGGGTGATCAGGGCGAAGGCCCGGACCCTGACGGCGATCAGAAGATCAGTTTCTCCTATGACATATCTGTGGGGGATATGTCTGTAATAGGAATTGCGATGAAAGAGCTGGACGAGAACCAAGTCCAATCGGCTCACCCTCCTGCAGGTATGTTGCTTGTCTGCCTCTCTTCGGATGAGGTTTTTAGACTTCAATTTTGTGTGCTCTTCGTGAGGCTGACCACGACTGTATGTTCCCTCGTAGGTAAGGGAGAGAACCCCTTGTAAAGATAGTCTCCGCCACTAGGGAAAGGATCGAAGTTATTCCAGGCTCCTCCAATTTTGCTGGTACGGGGGGAGCTGTTATTGAGCCGGTATCGGCTACAGTAGGAGAAGTTGAGCAGCCTGCTGAGGGGGCCGTTGCTAAACCCGCTTCTGTTCCGGCTGAAGTTGAGGAGGATATCAGGCCAGATACCGCTCAAGGCCTTGGTATTATTCCTCTTAAACAGTCTAGGCCTGTTCTTGGTTTTCCTGAAGCCAAGACTGATAGTGCATCCCAGGTTGGGGTTGAGCAAGCTGAAGGTACGAAATTACACCTCTTTCGCCTTTCCCTCATCTTCTTTGGTTATTGATTTATATTGTTTTCTCTGTCAGGTTCGGCTTCTTGTCAGGCATTCCTTCCTGAAGTGGAAGAAACTTTCCAAGCCTTTTCTCCGACGACCTCCACCGAAGATGAGGAGATGGGCCAGGAAGTTGTCAAAGCTTTCTACTCTGTATTGAAAGTAAAGCTTTCTGGCGTTCTGAATCAGAATGTTGCCTTCGACCCTGTAAAAGCTGTTGCAGAGTGCCAAGTGGCGGCCCTCGAGAGCATTGTCGGCTATGAAGAGCGGGCTAATACTCTGAGGAAAGTTCTGAATGACCTGGATGGTCAGGTAGCTCGATTCCGAGATGCCAAGCAACGGAGCCCAACGTCGCTGTTCCGTGAGAGGACGAGGCTTTGATGATGGCTCTTACGGAGGAGAAGGCTACTTATCAGGCAAGAAAGGACACCCTAGTTCGAAAGATCGGCGAGCTGGCTGACCAGTATAGTCAGTTTAACACTGTAAGTGAGGTGCGTGCCGCCTCGAAGAACAAACTGGCTGTACAGATCACTGAGAGATATAATCACATTACGCAGATCAAGAACAAAATCGCCCAGCTGGAAGCCGACTTGAGGGCGGCGACATTTGAACAGGAGGAATACTTGGCTCAGGCTGCCATGACTGCCACCACTTCTGTCCGTTTAGAAGAACAGCTGGCGAAGTTGGAGGAGGAGCATCTGAGTCTGATCCTTTTCGAGGATGAAGCTGCTCGCCAAGAAGAGGCGTGCCGTCGAGCTACTGCGAAGTCTGAGGCCGAAGTCGCGGCTCTAAGAGAGAACATAAACCGCCTATGTATCCCGTAGACTTTTTTTCCAGCCGTCACGGCTCTTATACCCTTTTTCGTCTCTTAATAGACGTAAAGAATAAAATAAACAATCTTTTCAAAATGGATGTGGTTTTGTGAAATATCGATGCTAGAGGTAATATGGACGTAGCAAGGATATTTCTGGTAGGTGTTCCGCTGGAAAATTTTGATATGGACCTATTATCCGTTTTATATTCAAGTTTTTCGAATATGGATAATAAGTTGAACGAAGCTACTAGTAGAGGTAATATGGACGTAATAGCAGAGAATGTTTTATATCTGACCAGAGGTAATATGGACGTGGAAAGATATATAACGTTTAGGTGGGAGTGGATAATTCAGAGGTAGTAAGGACGTGATTATCCTTGATGAATGCTTTGCTCAGAGGTTATATGGACATGGCAAAACATAATCATTTCACTGGGGAAATAATTATTGAAAAACCATTCAGAGATAATATGGACGTAACTTGTTTTTGTCAAACCGAGTTTGGACAGAGTCAAAAATAAAAATAATTCCACTGGGGAAATTTTTAGAGGACCTATTATCCAGGGCATATTCAAGACTCTTGAAATACGGATAATAGTTAGATAATTTTTTGAATCATATAAACATCGTACTGTACATTTACATGACTGAACGTATGTGAACATTTCGTAAAAAGCTTACACATAGTATTTCTTCAGGAACTTGCCGTTGATAGGCATCATGAGCAAGTCACCATCAGGCTTTGTTAGTCGGTACGCACCATTAGAATACACTGATTCTATGATGAAAGGACCTTCCCATTTAGGCTAAAATTTTCCTTTTGTTTTGTGCGTCATGACCATTGGTCTCCTCACTGCTAAGACTAGATCACCGACTTGGAAGATTCTTTCCTTCACCCTTTTGTTGAAGGCTCTGGAAAGACATGCTTGGTATAGCTCAATGCGCTGCTGAGCTAACAAGCGTTTTTCGTCTAGCGCTTCGAGCTCCTAGAGTCGCAGACGGTAGCTTTCTTCCGTAGTCAACTCGCTGGCTAAGGCTACTCGAAGAGAAGGAATCTAGATTTCTAGGGGAAAAACTGCTTCGCTCCCATAAACCAGATAGAATGGCGTACTGCCTGTCGGAGTCCGGACAGTTGTACTATAGGCCCATAGACATTCACCAAGCTTCTCATTCCAATCGCGCTTGTTTGAAGATACGAACTTCTTGAGAAGTTTTATGATAGTTTTGTTGAAGGCTTCTGCTAGCCCGTTAGCCGCTGGATTATAGGAAGTAGAGGCTATGTTCTGGATTTGATTCCTATCACAGAACTGGTATAATGTATGGCTTATGAACTGTAGACCATTATCATGGATGATCCCGTGAGGTAGGCCGAAGCAGCAGATGACATAATGTTTGATAAAACTGATCAAGTTCGATACCTTCACTTCGGTGAGCAGTATTGCTTCCGTCTATTTGGAGAAGTAATCTGTTTTGGCTAGGATAAACCGATGTCCTTTGGAGTATGGTGGGCTGATTGGTCCTATGACGTCCATGCCCCAGGCTTCAAACGGCCAAGATGTCGCCGTCGGATGTAGAAACTCTGAAGGTTGATGAATGAAATCGACGTGGAACTGACAAGCTCTACAATTCTTTGCATATTCAACAGCATCTGCTATCATTGTGGGCTAGTAATAATCCATTCTTTTGAGGCGATCTTGTAATTTGGGGCCTGGTTGATGTGCACCGCAAACACCATCGTGCGCCTTCCGGAGTGCATGTTTGGCTTCTTTATCTGATAAGCATCGTAACAGTAGCCCATCGTAAGTGCGTCGGTACAACATCTTGGTAGCTGTGTTGTCGTAAAATCTGAGGGATCGCCTTTGAATAGACACTGCTTCCTTCGGGTCCTTAGGGAGGATTTCATGGACATTGTAGTCTATGAAGGGGAATCTCCAGTCTTTAATATCAACGTTTGTTTCTGCTGCATAACTGTGATGAATATGTAAGGTATTTTTTACACATAATAGTTCTCGACCAGACACTGTGATCGACTGCTGAGTATTGGTAGGAACGGTCAAGGAAGCAGCGAGACCGGCTAGAGCATCTACTTCTACATTCTGTAGTCGAGGTACGTGCTCGATGAAGAATCCACCGAAAGTAGACGCCAACTCAATTGTTGCTCTATGGTAGGGGATGAGATCTTCGTGGCAAACTTCATAATCCTCTCGGACCTGACTAACTATTAGCTTGGAATCATCGTAAGCTTCTAGATAGTCAACTCCCAGTTGCTATGCCAGTTGTAGGCTGATTAATAGAGCATTATATTCGGCCACGTTGTTGGTGCATGGTTCCACGAGAGAATATGCACGGTGTATAACCAGATGATCAGGTGATACGAGTACGACACCTACTCCAGCCACGATATTTCTTTTGGGTCCTGTCCTTGATGCGTCGTCAAAGAACATTTGCCAAATGGGAATTCTTCAGTTGCAGTGTTAGACTCTACCACTCCGTCGGGGATTTCATCGTAGAGTTTGGACAATTCTGGCACCGGATGAGCTGCTAGGAAAACAGCTAATGCTTGGCCTTTTACTGCCTTCTGAGGAACGAAGATCATATCGTATGGAGTCAACAGCATTGCCCATGTAGCTAAACGGGAATTTAGAGAACCTGGTTTAGTCATGAGTATCTTGAGAGGGTTGACTTTAGATATGATGTGGATAGTCTGCCCAGACACATAATGGCATATCTTTTGGATGGTAAATACTAGTACATGGCATTCCTTCTCCACTGGTGTGTATCTGTGTTCGGTACCCACCATTGTGCGGCTGAGGTAGTAAATTGTATGTTCATGGCCGCCTTCATTCTTCTGAGCTAATAGGGCGCCAAGAGAATGGTCCACAGCACGGACATATAATAAGAAGGGCTTTCCCATTATTGGAGCTACCAATACTGGGTTGCTTGTAAGATACGCCTTGATGTTGTCGAATACGCGTTGACATTGTTCAGTCCAGACGAAAGATACGCCTTTCTTTATGAGCTGAGTGAATGGTTAACACCTTCCAGAGAGGTTCGAAATAAATCGTCTGATGTAGGCTAGCCTTCCTTGTAGTCCGCGTAGCTCTTTGAGGTTTCTTGGAGGATGCATATCGAGGATAGCCTTCACTTTCTCCGGGTCCAGATATATATCCTTTGAAGTGATGACAAAACCAAGGAACTTGCCGCTGGAGACTCCCAGAAAAGACTTGGTTGGACTCATCTTGAGTTGGTGTGCACGCATTAGTTCGAACACCGTTCTCAAGTCTTGGAGGTGGTTGCCCTTGAGACGACCTTTGACTGCGATATCGTCTACATAGCACTCCACTGTTTTGCACAAATGATCGCTAAAAATTGTGTTCATGGCTCGCTGGTATATCGCCCCTGCATTTTTTAATCCGAAGGGCATTACCGTATAGCAGTATACCCCCAACGGTGTTCAAAAAGATGTATGCTTCTCATCGTCGAGGAACATCTTGATCTGGTTGTAGCCTGAGAACCCATCCATAAAGGACATCCGCTCGAAGCCACAAGTATTGTCGATCATTACGTCAGTAATCGGTAGTAGGAACTCGTCCTTCGTAGATGCAGAGTTCAAATCACGATAATCGATACAAACTCAAACTTTACCGTTCTTTTCCATAACTGAGACAATATTGGCAACCCAGTCTGGGTGTTGTTCTTTATGAATGAATCTACTAGCAATGAGCTTCTTGACTTTATTATCGATGGCTTCCATGATGTCTGGTCGGAATCGTCATTGTTGCTGCTTCACTGGCTTAGCTTTAGACGAAATATTCAGGTGGTGCATGGCGAATTTAGGGTCCAAGCCCGACATGTCTTTATAGCTCCATACGAAGACATCGATGTATTCTCTTGTAAGCTATATAAGAGATTGGCGTTCGTTGTCAGATAGACTTTTGCTGATGAAGATTGGTTTGAAAGATGCTTCATCTCCTAGATTGACTTGGATGACTTCATCTTCGGTAGGTGGTTCTCGTTGTTCGAAGCGTAGCTCCCACCTAGTATCCATCTTTTGAGCCCATTGTTCAAGCTCGATTGATTGGTAGTCTTCTGCAATTTGGTCAGCAAAAACCATGTTGACGGACAGAGTTGCTTTAAACATGTCGCCAATGCTGGAGTCTGAGTCCCAGAGGAAGGAGTCAAAAGAATGATAACAACGATCTGCTTCATCATCTGATCTTTCGGGAGTTGTTGGAGGAGTGACACAACCCAAACCAACACCGTTTTTTTGATAGTAGTTCTCGGGTTTGCCAGGAGGAGCGAAGTGTCATATTGGCAACCGTCGACCCCAGTCGTAATTTAGTCCTTGGTCTCTTTTGATGTCATATCCTATGTTCTGAATGATATTCTTGGCCTGCCAACTATATCGAAAAAGTTGTATTTTTTCAGAGTCATAGTTAGCTCCAGTGTTCTGCTTGGGAGAAGTAGAGTCAGGAACGAACTTTCTCTCGCCAATTATACGACCGAAGATGATTAGTTCTTCATCCTTCTTTCTGGCTGGAACGATAAAGTAGTAGAAATCTTCTGGGTAAACTTTTTCTCGTAAGTAAGGCGTCATAACCGGCATGCAGAGGTGTGGTCCTATGCCGTGCTCCAGAGCGTATATCGTATCTAGGCACTGGTTTACAGATTCATAGACATCAGAGTAATTCAAAGATAAACCTTTGCTAAGGAAATACGTAAGTTCTTCTTCAGGGATAACATCATCTACTGAAGGTACATTATTATGAGTGTTGATATACTCATTGAGACGGATCTTGTCCAGCTTATATACTCATTGAGACGGATCAGGGATAACATCACCACGTAGGGTAATTCTTCAGGGTTGGGAAGACAAGCATCAGTAGGTTCCTTCCGGGGTATTTTGCTGAGAGTGATGGTCAATAGTTTGACCTTGTCAGGGTTCTTCTTTTTCATCCAGATTGTGAGAGGCTTCGGAGTACTTTTTGGAGTAGTATGTCCTTTAACTCGGATAATCAGGGGACCATCATTGGAGGATGGACTTGCTTCAGCTTTATTGTCAGCTTCGTTGTCGTCATCCTTGGAGGGCTGAGATTGGTAAAGTACCGAATCCTCATAGTAAGCTTCGATGCCCTTAATAGGATCGACATCAGCAAACTCCGTCTTCACGATACCTCGTTGTTGACGTACTTGAAGCACTGGTGAAGTATGGCAGGAATGATCATATTCTCGTGTATCCATGGACGTTCCAACAAGACGTTGTAGGATACATTGGCATCGATCACATAGCAGGAAACCTCCGTTCGGAGATCACCGATTTGGCATTTGAGACGGATCTTGTCCAGCGGATGGCTTCGACCAACGTTGAAAGCCATGATAGTTGTGTTGGTTGCAGATAGCTTGTGCAGAGGGATTCCTAGAATTTGAATCAGACTTCTAGGAATGATACTGAAGGAGGATCCTGGATCGATGTGCATGCGGTCCACCTTGATCGCCCGGATATACCCTGTATAGTACAGGGGTCTATCATGAAGATTATTTTTGAGTAGCATGTCCTCCTGTTGTCACGCCCCAGTACCGAAATACGGGGACAGACGTAGGCCAGCTACACCGTATAAGGTACGAATATGCTATACGGCGATGACGGCTGTCACGTCTTGCTGGGTATCCTAGCATGCAATCAATCTATGGCCTAAATCCGATCTCATGTCCACAGGCAAATCACAACAAAACAACATCAAGAGAGATAATCATATGGAAAATAGGAAATACTCATATGATAATCAAAAAATCTACAGTACAGAATAATAATGTAGACTAGTATACCTTCCCACAGTTCCTAGCATGGTCGGAAACTGAAGCACATCCTCCAAGTCGAGTCTGGAAGATCCACAAGGTCGGTCTCAGGCAATCTGGGAACAATCCAGGGTTGGTCAGGCCAATCGTAGCAAGTACCAGAAAGGAAGGCTCATGAACGGGCGAAGAAAACCAGCAGGATAAAATGTGACAGGAATAGCACATAAGAACAGTAAATGAGGGTAGGGGTCGTGCGGTACCAACGCACGATAACAAACCACAACTAATGTAGCTACATAACCAACAATCATCACAATCTCCCTAACATCCAATAATACCTGCATCGCCAACTAAAACTCGATATCAGTCGACTGGGCAAGCAACAAGCCAAACAATTATATAAATAAGCGGCCACTCAAAATGCCTACGACTCTCTATGTGGACGTTGGCTTACCCCAACAATGCAATATAGGAATCCTCAGATCGTGCCGTCCCAGCAGGGCTAGTGGGGCCAAGTATATCAAGACTAGATGAGCGCCGGTACCTCGCAAGACCACCGGGCTTTGTATGTCACCACCGGTCCCTCGTAAGGCCACCGTGCCGAGCATGCCATGTATATAATATATAGTACATAAAGTAGCCGGATATTGCCATCTACTAGTGCGAATGGTAACAATATCCGTGGCGGCCAGCCTGCAGGTCATGACTAGTGTCTGGGATAAGGCTGGTAATGCACGATCTCGAAATTTCGTTCCCTTCCAATGCTTCTACCATTTTAAGTTGCCTAGATTATCCATATATTTATCCAGAATTACATGCCGTAGTCACATGATCATCCTCCTAGATGTTGTACCTTAGTACGAGAACGCTAAGTAAGAATCAACCTCGGCACCTATAGTCCCAGTTGTGATCCATCCTTCGTGTTATGCAACAAGCAAGCAAGCAATCCTGACCACGCTAAGACTAAGGGCCAACTACCAAGGTACCCGTACAGGTAATCATATAATATAGCTAGAATATCAAGATGGCATCGCAATGCCATATAATCATGGAAGTAGCACCTCAAAGTGCCAATTGACAAGGGGCACCGCAGTGCAAGGTCAGGGCCAGTACCTCAAAGGGTAAGCTGGACTTATAGCACGGATACAAGTAGTCATGTCAGAACAAGGACAAACATGTCAACCACATAAAATCATCTGCCCACATCGTGGCATGGATATCAGGTCAAGTACAAGATCAGAACCTCTACTATAATAACATCTCAAGCATATATGGGAGCCTAGAGCTCCAATCATCAAGTCGGTCCATCCACCAGATCAATCTACAAGAGTCTCCCATCCATGATGGAGTGAATATCACGTCAATAAAGACAACCACCAAATACAAAGTTCATTACCATAACAATACTAGGCCCTCTGGCTCACAAGAATCCTCCGAATCGATGATCACAAGCTATCAGCAAATAAGTCTCACCACCACCAAGGTATAGCAAACAAACCAGGTTTTCCAACTACCAGAATACACAAAGGTACCAGGTTTTGGGCGTTTAGGAAGTCGAGTAAAAATCATATAATAATACCCTCGATATTCTCCTCTTTTCGCGAAGCACTCGAACAATTAATCAAAATACAGGAACCCACATATCTGATCAAAATCGAACATCATCTAAAGGAATCGACAGCACTATCCAAGCATCCACGTGAGTCTACCAACTGAACATCCCGAGATCATACTTCATATATTACTCAATCCTCATACATATCCAAGGTCACAATCCCGATACATAGGACAACTGTCAGCCCTATCTATCTGGACTAGGATAACTCCTAGGATGGAGGGTTAGGGAACCAAAGTCCGGTAATAAATGCCGCCGGAAGTGGCAAGGATTACATGGACCGCTCTGGAGCAAATCCACAACCCTTAAACCAAACAAGGACCAGGGTTGCAGACCGTCTCCCGAGTAGAACCGCTCTCCTTACGCTATCCGACGGACAAGACAGGTCAGGAGCTAGGCGACTAATCTAGTATGGAGTCTACCTAGCAGGCAATGGGATCAGGCCACCATATCCAAAACAAGTAAGCACGAGTCTAGATTAGCAAACCAAAGGAAGGGTTCTGCCTAATTCTTCGAACCAAATTCCTGACCGAAAATTTTGGAAAAAACCGGCAGAATCTCCTCTGTATTCTGGACGGGAGCTCCCAGCGAATTGGGGCTAAATCCACTCGGCGCAACCCGCCGTAGAATCGCAGGCTGAGAACTCTAAGTCTCAGCTTCCAACAGCGCTACCATGCGTACTGGAAACCAAACCATAGCCGAGAACACTAAGTCTCGGCCTCCAGCAGTACTACGATACGTACCGGGCGCCAAGCCAATACATGCAACAAGAATCGCCACGCAGGGCGCACCAAGACCCACAGTCACAATCCAAGCCACAAGCAGAGTCATAAAGACAGTTAGCCAAGCCGTCACCCGACCGCGAGTCGGACACGGGGCATATGGGGACAATCCATACTCGTGAGTCATGCTCATGTCCTCGTAGGTGTGGATGACCCATCCGAGTTTGTTCGATACGGTCTATCCCGGTATCGAACCAAGCTATCCTATGTTATCATGGCAGTTCTACTACTAAGCTACACTAATCATGGTTATACATATTTACAATAAATTAAATGCAATAAATCCAGGAGAGAGGGCAAGAGCCGTCGATGAGCAAGGGATACTTGCCTAGAGGGCTCGGCTAGGTAAGCAAGTCTTCGGCGATCGCGATCCAGGCTAGCACGTCCATCGAGGTCCTCAGAACACACAATAAATAATCATCAACATCAAATAATAAAATAATAAAATAATTACAAGAGATGGCAGAAGGCTATACCGTGTGGGTCCCGCAAGCAGTGCAGGGATCGGGCACGAAAACCGAGGTACGCGGACCGATACGGATACGCAAACCGACGTGCACGCATATCGAGATGAACATGAGACATAACATGCACGTAAATCGAGATGTGCACGTAGATCGAGGAAATCACGAATATCGGGATGGCACACGAATCAACGAGACACGTAATTCGAGGCATGTATGCAAATCAAGACGGAGCGAGATTCAAGGAAGCACGTAAATCAATACGACATACAAGTCGACGTATGCACACAAATCGATGCGGTACAGAGTCCAAGGTGATACACAAACCAAAGTGGCACATAAATTCGTACGTACATACAAACCGAGATGGCACAAGGACTGATGCGACATGCAAGTCGGAGCGAGCATGCAAACCGAGGCAACACAAGATACAATATGACACACAATTCGATACGGCACATAAATCGGTGCATGCACGTAAATTGAGGTGGCACGGGTCACGAGGTAGGCACAAAGGTCGAGAAACAAAAACAAAGTGGCACACAAATCGAGATGGCACGTTGCCCGAGGCAGCACGGGGCTCGAGGCGTCCCGCTACCTTAGGCAGCACGTAGATCGAGGTACATGCAAAATGAGGTGACACGTACACCGAGGTGCACACAACCCAAAAACACGGGGAACGAGGAAGCACACCAACCGAGGGTGCGCTGCCCGAGACGACATGCTGCACGGGGCAGCACGTATCCCGAGGGTACGCAGACCAGAAAAGGAGAGAGAGGAGGCAGAGGAGGATCTCACCGGCGGGGGTTGCCGACGGAGAGGAAGGCGGCCGGAGCTGCTAGGGGAGGCTGGAGGAGGACGGAGCAGCGGCAGGGGCCCACGGAGGAGGCCGGCCGGAGAAGATGGCAGAGGTAGTGGCCGCGGCGCTGGTGGTGGCGGCTGAAGGCGGTGGCCGCGGCGGAGGGGCTCGGGAGAGGAAATCGAGAGGTCGGGAGAGGAAGGAGGAGCTCGGGGCGACAAGAGGGGAAGGAGGAGCTGCTGGCCGGAGCTGGAGGCTCGACCAGGCGAAGGTGGCCTGAGGCCATGGCGGTGGCGGCTGAAAGGGGCCGGAGGAGAAGGGGGCAGCGGTGGTGGCAACTAATAGCGGTGCTGGTGGGTGATTGTGGCGGGAAGTGGCCGGAGGGGCTGGTCGCGGCGGAGGCGGGCGCCGAAAACAACGGAAGAGGGAGAGATGGAAGTGGTGATGGGAGCAGTGGTGGCGGTCGGCGGTCGGAGCAAGGGGTGTGCGGGAGGGAGAGCAGGGAAGAGGGGTGAGTGAGGGAGGAGAGAGGGGGCGCTCTCCTGTGGGGGGGAAGAAAGAGGGATCGGGAGAGAGAGTGAAGAGAGAGAGATGAGGGGGGCGGCTGAGAGTGTGGAGAGTGACAGTTAGGTTAGGGTTTGGGTTTTCTTTTGGGAGGGTAGATATAGGGATCAAGAAAATTAAAAATAATAATAATAATAATGAGGATAAAATTACCTCCAAGAAAATAATAAAAATTTTAAGAATACCCCAAAAATTAAAATCTTCCAAAATACGAAATACAGTTGAAATACAGTCATATACCTATTTCCAAAATAGGGATCTGACACCTGTGAAAGGTGATGTTGGACACCACTTCCATAGTATTGTGGCAGTAAGGATAGAAGACAGGGTCTTCAGCGGGGGCTTTGACTTCAGCGAGATACGAGTCGGCATGTAGTAATGCCTCACTTAAGGCCTTTCGCATTTTTTTGGAGAGTCGCAACAGATCGAACAGAGACAACCTGGCAGGTGTATTGGCTAGCTATGCTAGTATGTCAAAGTTGTAGAGCCGATCCATGCCTTCGGGATTTGGCGCCTTCCGAGACTTGTCAAACCGCGTCTCTTTCTGATTAGCTTTGTTCGAATTTGAAGGTTTAGACGGGCCAGTTTCTGAGCTCGTGGGGGCAGCAGGAGGTTGAGAAGGCACTGCTTCTTCTTGTGCGAGTTCGTATGCCCGAAGATAAGTCTTCCCCGATAGCGTCTCGCTAGATAAAATCTCGTAGATGGAAGAGGATACCATATGGTATGACTTGTATTTCTTGTCCCTTTTTGCTTTGGGAGGTACCACCCCCTGCGTCATTTCTTACACGAGGTCCGAATGGACCCACATGATCTCACCACGTTCAATCGTGAGTGGCACCAAGGTTGAGTTGCGAGCTGGCGGTAGGTTGACGACTTCCATTATTGCTTTGGGAATCGGGACCACGCCGTCTGGGATTTCTGTAGGAGAAAAGTCACCAAACTGGAGAGAGATCAAGTTAGAAGATACGATCTTGTCTTCAGCTTCGAGATTGATCACTTTGCTGTCGATAAGTTGTTGTATTTTCTTCTTCAGGACGATGTAGCCTTTGGTGGAATGATGCACGTACTGATGATAGAGACATTACTTGGGATCGTTGAGCTGGCTCGCCTCTGCAGGACGTCGTGGTGGAGGCAATGTCAGCTTATTAACATTCGTCAGTGTGTGGAAGATAGTAATGACATCGTCTTCGTCAAAGAAGAATGTCTCCTTAGGCTTGTCGGAGGCGCACTGAGAATTGGAAGCTCCTTTGGATATGTCGACCTTCATGACTTCTTTCCCTTTACCCCCGCAGACAGGGATAGTTTGAGGATGTTTGCCCTTGTCTTCGGATTTGGGTGTTTTTAACCCCAGTAGTTCTATGTTAGAAACGTTATTTTCAGCAGCATCAGCGGCCCCAATGAAAGCAGACCATGTATCATACTTATGTATACCCAGACAAAACTTTATCGTGGAAAGGAAGTTATGTCGACAGGTATCCATAAGTTCTGAGTTTGGTATGCTGAAGGGCGTCTTCAGTGCTAGCCGTCTAAAGCGTTCGATGAAGGCGATGACAGACTCAGTCCTCCTTTGCTTGGTCTCGATGAGGGTGGACACTAACAAGCATGCCACTCTCGTAAAACCTGTTGAGGAACAACCTCTCCAAGTATTTGAATGAATTGATACATCCGTCAGGCAGACTGTAGAACCATTCAAAAGCTACCCCCTGCAAGGTGCTAATAAACAGCTTTGACAAGAACGGATCGTCTCTGGGAAAGTGTAGAGTTTACGTATTAAAGTACGTTATGTGTTGACGAGGAGAAGTCATCCCATCAAATGAATTCAGCGTCAGCAGCTTGTAGTTCGGAGGGCAAGTAGCATTATTCCACTCAGAGGGATAAGGTTGAGATATCTCCATCTTCTGTAGCTCGTATTTATGTGAGATTGTGTCGAGATGGGCGACCAGGGAATCAATCGCATCTTGTTGATTGAGCAGGTATTGGGAAACAGCTGTTGAACGGTTGTCAGGTGTCGTTGGCGAATGACCACCCCTAGCATTTGCGAGATTTAGAGGAGGCATAACGGAATGATACTCCTTTTGTAGGAATGGAGGGTTATTGCTATGTGCCGGACTAGGGTGAGCTGAGACATTTTGTTGAGGTGGAGGAACAGCCCCAGCAGCTTGAACCGCCATGATACTGGTAAGCATGTCAGTGATCTTGGCGAAGGCTGTTTCAAGACCCTCTAGCCGTTTGCTGGTCTAATCACTGGCTACTTTAGGTCTTTCTCCTTCTGCCATGTATGTAGATAACATACGAGGATGAACAGAGGAAACAGTACAACTGGTGCTGATACTGTCTGTCTCTGAGTAAGCAAGTCTCTCGTCTTCAGGTAGAGGAGGTAGATAGCCACCGTCAGACTCTGAGAGATCGTCGTCCTCTGGAAGGCTACCTCCAGTGTGAGGGTCATCCGCTTCAGACCCTGAGGGAATACTACCCCCAGCTTGGGATTCTTCGTCTTTTGTACAGAATCTTGCCTTTGACCGGGTGCCCATATAGACTCCTTCGGATGTGACAACCTGTTGGCCATCCGTCGGTAGACTTCACCTTCTCCTTCCCGTGGAACTGAAAGAGAAAGTTGGGTTTGTAGTCCATCGTCTTTGACTGGGGCTGCCATAAGGAGGAACCCATGAAGCCATGTAGGATGAAATACACAGTGGCTTTTCATCGTCAGAGAAATACAGTCATCGAAACACGGACTTTCTCTGAGGCAATATTGTTGCTTTGGAGCGGCAACAGTTGATAACAATACTGGTGTACGGATGTGCACTATGGATTGTTATGTCCTCCCTCGCTTTACGCTTATGATTTATCATGTTGCGTAAGTCAGCGAAAGGGAGTTGTACCTTGCAACCCATGTTGCATGCATCGCCAAGCTTTGCATGCTGGTTCGTAAGAAGAGTTGGCGCATCCAGACTTAGTTCATGTGTAGTGGCAAGCCCTACACCTAAGTTCTATGATATCCTTGAAGATAGCCCCGTGTTATATGGGTTGGGGCCTACCTTTTTGCTGTGGGCACATAGGCCTTGGAGACTGGGCTTGGGCACATTCTTCTTGACAGCATGTTTGAGTCTCCTCCATGCGGTCGCATAGTATGGATCCAAAGAGTCTGGGCGCATAGCCTTGGACGCATGGCCCTGGATGCCCAGCCTGCTGAAGACATAAGTGTTCTAGTTGGGGCTGTGTCCAAACTCTCCCTTGGGCGCATGCTTGGTAGAGCAGCTTTGTTTTCTTCCAGTTTTATCTCCTTCATTTTTGAGCCTTGCTTGGTTTGTCCAGAGTGTCGTACACCCCGATTCTTGGCATCGTAGTATTTTTCTCTGCCAAGTCTCGAGTGTCGAACACTCTATTGTTGGTTGAGGAGGGAAGAAGTCACTGGACTAGTAGAGCCCGAAACGGCGTGAGCCTTCTCCATTTGGAGAACTTCTGTGGCAGAGTCGTGCGTCCATGTGATAGAGTCCTCAAGCTATATATCTGCTATGACACTAGCAGGATATGCGCAACGAGCCTTCGGAAGCCAAGTCTTGCGAGACTTATTTGGCTTCGCTGATTTTGAGGGGGTACAGCCGTCCCTCGAAAGCATCTCCTCGAACGCCTGTTGATCGAATTTTACGATCAGCATCTTCTGAGTGCTCCCTACTTTGTCAGTATCGGATTGCGTCACCACCTTCTCGTCAGAGAAAAATGTAGTCCCCAGCAGAGTCACCATTTTTGTGGACACACACAAAAAGAAGAAGAAACACTGTCTTTTCTTTATTGGCACAAGGCACCACAAATCGAGTACGCCTGAGAGATCCTGCGCTGAGGACCCCCGATTACAAAAAAGAATTCTGGAGAATAGGACGATGGAGATCGAGCGGCAGTTTCTCCTTTACTTCGTTGACACTCCGATTGCAAAAGTGGAAGAAAATCTAAGAAAATTGCTAACTCTCGGCTCACTGGCAAGAAGTACAACAATTTGGCTCTTGAAAATGCTCTCCGTTCTGCGTTTTGAAAAGGGATGAGACCCCCTTTTATAGTCGTTCTTGAGCTGGAATGATGTTATGCGCCCACATGAAGGAAACACACTAGTTTTCATGTGGGCGCATAACCCTGCCTTGGGCGCATAGGGTGTAGGCGCATTCAAGCTGTGAGATCGTGGGTTGGTCGTGATGTTGATGTGGCCGTATACTTCGGTACACGACTGCTCATAGAGACTGACGTGGCTGCGCGCTTCGGTACACATTTTGATCATGGCATTGACCGAGTCAGGCTTGGGCGCATAGCCCTGTTTTAGGCTATGTGCCGTCCTTCACCGGATGATGGGCACATATGGCTTTACAGGATGATGGGCGCATATAGCTTCACAGGGTGATGGGCATGTAGCTTTACAGGGTGATAGGTGCATATAGCTTCATAGGGTGATGGGCGCATATATCCTCCTTTGGCTTTGGACGCATAAGGCTTATTTTGCTGAAATTTTTATGCTTCTACAATGTCGATGTCTTGTGCATTGAGCTAAGTAAAATGTGTTTATTGCACTTAGATATGGAAATTCGGATTATAATATACCTCTTCATCATCTTCCTTAGGACGAAATGAGTCCCTTTTAATATCTAGAAAATGTACAATCATAAGTGTAGTTAAGGTTTTTTATCCATGTTAAATCGACTTAACACCTTCTAGTGTAACTCGATTGGTGAACCAAAACACCATCGATATTATGCTCAACCTGCTAGCCTAAGCAGAATCGAGTTTTCTCCGAATCTTTCATCTCAAATGTTGACTTTAAGTGTGAGGTAGTTATCTCAAGCTCTTCAAGAGTCCCCCAACAAGATTCGTATCATCGACATAGATTGTTGTGATCGCAAATCTAGAATATAATTTCTTAATAAACATATAAGGGCATAGTGTATTTATGACTCATAAATACTCACGTAGTTGGTTATACCACATCCGACAAGATTGTTTCGATTTGTAAAATGAATGCTTCAATCGAGTTAAGAGCATGTTCGAGGCTCTAGAACTATTTGTATCAGTGATACGAAGTCCTTCATAGACCTTCATATAAATTTCGGTAACCAACTCCTTATATGCCTTAACTACATCCATCAGCTGTTTGTTCAGTTTTTTAGAAACAATCAAGCTTACAAGGTATATAGCGGAACATAATGACGTCTATTACAGGAGAATACGTCTTATTGTAATTAATCCCAAGGCATTGAGACAAGCCTTTCACCACAAGGCATACTTTAGATCGCACTTTTTTGTTCATCTCATTTTGCTTTCTTATGAATACCCATTTGTATCTGACAGGTTTTACATTGGGTGGTATTAAAACTACGGAGTCGGATACTTTTCTCTTTACTAATAAATCTAACTCGACCTAGATTGCTTCTTTTCATTTTGGCTAATTAGTTCTATACATTCTCAAATGGAACGTGTTCAACATCGTCATACTTTGTAATTTCAGTGGCCACTGAGTATGCAAAAATATAATTGATGATTATGTCATTTCTATTTCACAACTTGTCTAAACATGCATACTGGATTGAGATTTATTTTTATTCTTGGACATGAGATTTTGTGCACTCATCTCTTCCAGGGCGGTTCAATAATCTAGCGTAATCTTGGTAGTTGGACAGTTTGAGGTAGTTACAAGATTTGGGGGGTACCAAGCTCCTTCTCTTTCGGGGGGTGAATCCTTTGAACCGGGTGATATGTCATGCTTCAGGTCGAGGAAAGATGATTGACTAGCCATTGGTATACCATGTCTCAATACGGGTGCGACACTCTATCCTTTTGGGATAGCACCGTACCGTCCTTCAAGGATGATGTTTCCTTCATAAATGGTTTCATGTCTTCGTGGGACGTATATCACTGCATGCAAATTTGTAACATGTATATGTGATATCGTTACTTTCCCTATACCAGAAAAGGAGTCTTGCATATTTTGTGTTACCAATTGAAGATCTGGGATATTACGTACTTCATTTTTCTAATGAGTATGGAGATCGATATGGGATAAAGTGGGCACATACCACATCAATTTGTGTCGTTCTTCAGGAACGCTGATGTTATTATGTTTCTATCACACTCACTTTTCAATTTCAAGGATATTTTAGTAATTATGATTTATTTGAGTTTTATGATTTTTATTTGAATTTTTATCTATTTATTAATTAGATTGATTTGCAGTGTGATTTGATTGATTGTAGATTGGTGACTTGGTAGTATAAGTAAGTTTGACCTTAGTCAACATTTACTAGAAGCCTAATAATGTAATTAAAATTCACATTTTGGTTTTTTTATTAAATTATTTAGATTTAATCTCTATTTTTGGAGTGGTTTAAATGATTTTAAGTCATTTTTGCATTAAGCCTTTTTAAGCCTTTTTGACATGGGCCTTCTTGCAACTTGAGAGTGCTTGGCCCATGTGTAAACCCTAACCCTAATACCCCCTCCTATGGCCGGCCACAGCAGCCCCCCCCCCCCTTCTTTTTACTTTTATGAGAAAGCACGTAGCCTCCAAGTGAAACCCCCTTTTTCTTACCTTCAACAAACCCTAACTTTCGCATCCGGAGTCTGTTTCACTTCAAATGAATTTTGTTGCGCTTGTGGGGAAGAGGAGAACTTGCTGGAGTATTGCTAGCAAGGAGTTGGACGCATTTGCTTGGGAGAAATCGGCCTACAAAGCGTTCGAGGACTTGCTTTCATTGGGTTTCCGACACCCAATAGGTAAAACTCGTTCTACCTTTGTTCTTCTGAATTTTTCTTCTTTATTGCATCCATATAGGTACCCTTGACATGTCCCTGAAGTTTGGTTGGGTTTTGACTTCGTTTGATAGCGGTATCGGACACGTATCGGTCTCACGTTGCACGTGTTCGACAAAATGCCACTTAGAATTGAAAAGTGTTAATTTTTGATTCTGTTTTCATGAAATCCTACCTTATAAGATTTGTAACAACTTTCGTGAAGACAGATCAGAAATCGACACGATTTTGGCATCCGAACGGACACGGACACGCGTGCACGAGATCCCGTGCACGGTCCCGTGCATGCCCTACAGTCTGTGTGCCATAACTCGACGCACAGAGCTTTGTCTTGCATGAAATTTTACGAGCACGTAGGGGCAACCTCTGCCCACATGCCCGTAAAAATTCATGATGTTTCGTCGAGCGAGCGCGGAGAAATCATGCGTGCACTGGTCGGCTGAACTGTGTACTCGGACTAAAATTTGATGCTGACACGGCCTTCGTATGCGAACACGGCGCATCGAGGACCCATACCAGGAGTTGGAACACGTAGCCCTATACCTAGACTACCCTGAGAATCGATCCCGAGTCATGGCGTGGCCCGACGCGCGAGCCACGAGCGACGAACCGCATGCACGAGCATGCACGCGCGCACGCATGCGCAGGCCACGCACTGTTGCGCGAGCTGCTGTGTCGCGTCGCTACAACTTCGTGTCATGTAGATATGTCCTAGACCTACCCCGTGACCCTACCTAGCCATGTACACGAGCACGAGGCTTCTCGTTGCGCGTATGACGTACAATCGAGCGAAAACACCCTCTTCGACACGTGAAATCGATTTTTCGATACGCATTATCTGGACGCGACACGGACACGGTTTCGACCCCATGAGTACCCGAGCACGTCCTACGTGTCGAGACCGACATATTTGCCAAGTTTTGTGGGATAATTCTGAGTATTTTGTGTTTTGAGTCTTTTTGTGAAAAATCGGATTTTCATTGAATTGGAAATTTGGGATTTTTGTGCTATTTCGATTTCTGAGAATTTTGACGATAATTTCTGAGTACTTGGTCCTTGGACACTGTTTGGGACTTTTGGGAATCAACTTTCGGGGTTGATTCATATTTTCTACCTATTTTTAGGCATATATGGTATTTTACCTATTAATGCATATAGATATATATTTATATATATATAGATATAATTTTTTAAATGCTTAACTTCGAAAATGTGTTTATGTGAGGGAGGCTCGGATTTCAGACCTGGGAGCTTGCTTCAGGATCGGAATCGACCTTCGTTGGTTTTAGTCTTGGTATATACTTATATTTCCATATAAGCCTATATGTGTGTGTATATATATATATATATATATATATATATATATATATATATATATATATATATTTTTTTTTTTTTATATATATATATATATATATATATATATATATATATATATATATATATATATATTCTACTATATAATAGGAACACTTGATGGTGAAACTTTTGAATTCCGAATATACCCTTACATGTCTATCTATTCTACTATATAATAGAAAAACTTGATGGTGAAACTTTTAAATTCCGAAAATACCCTTACATGTCTATATTGTAGGAACGAAATAGTAAAGCGTAATACTCTAGAGGGGGTGAATAGAGTTGGCAGCAGAATAATGCTAATTAAAAATGTTAGCAGCACAATCACAGAATATTAATCACAACTAAAATAAAGTAAAGACAGAGTTAAGAGAGCAAACGCAAAGACAGCGATGTATACTGGTTTTTCTCTGTTGAGGACTAATCCAGTCGGTAGAACTCTTGCTACCAGTTGAATCCACTATTGGAAAAACCGCAAGTTTTCTTACGAAGTCCTTGTAACTTCTACAACGCGAGCTTTGATACGAAGAACTCGTCCAACTTCAAATGTGAAGAGGTATTCTTCAATCAAGCCTTCTGATTACAATCTCTCAGAAACTTCTAGACCGTACCGCACTGGCAAATCGACTAGAGGATTGTAATTGGCTTGGAATCTAAAATTGAAAGCTCTAGAAAAACTCTTTGGAAGACTGAAAGCTTTAGATAGAGAGAAGATTGAAAGTGAATGAGTGAGTTGAAATGCTCGAAATCCTTCTCTAATTATAGGTGTTCCAAAGGCAGACTTCTAGCAGAATTCGGGCAGAATTCGGACAGAACTCTATGAGCAAATCTCGGTCAAATCCGCAACTGCAGGAGGACCAAGTAACAAGGATTCAAAATCACAACGGCCACCAACCGAACTCTGGCCGAACTCGGTCCAAGTTCTGTCAGGGTTTAGTCAGGGTTTTAAAAAGCTTTTTGGTGATTTTTGAAAACCTTTTTGAAAACCTTTTTGAGAGGACATTTTAAAAACATTTTGAACTCATTTAAGGGTAGCTTATTTGCCAGTACGACTTGGTGTACAACATATTCCTAGACTCAAATAAAATAAAAAATATATTGCATAAGGAATTACAGACTCGAATAGGCAAACAGATCTTCGGTCTTGAATTCAGTGGATAGCCATTCTTGATCATTTCCAAGAGTCCGAGATGTCCCGACTAGCTTCGTATATCCAGACAGAGTTTGATCAATTATTAAAATCAAGTTGACCATATGACCAAATGGGCCAACAATCTCTCCCATTTTGATAATTGACAAACTATGAATGATATAACATTAAGCTTGTTCAAAATATCAAAAAGAATTGTTCATATCCTGTATTATCTCAAAAAATGTTAGATTTTTTAATTTTTCTCCCCCTTTGTCACTTAGCAAAATAATTGCAAAAGATAAAGCTCCCCCGCAATCAATGCATAAGTAACAAATAGTGAGAAAACACATATAAAAGAAATAAGGCAAAAATAAAAGAGAAATGTCACAGGCATGTATTGTCTAAAAAATAATCATCACAGGCATGTAATTTCACAGGCAGTTATAAAGAATGAAGC
This sequence comes from Iris pallida, assembly GCA_029216955.1. Lineage (NCBI taxonomy): Eukaryota > Viridiplantae > Streptophyta > Magnoliopsida > Asparagales > Iridaceae > Iris > Iris pallida. The sequence continues at coordinate 21,690,528 of JANAVB010009198.1, read as the reverse complement.
AATATAAGAGATAGTGCTATCATAAACTGAAACTGAAACATAGTGCTGAAATAAACTGGAATGCCATAAACTGAGGCATAATAAACATGTCCATGAAAATAACAGAGTACTGAAGCAAACTAGAAAGTGCTAATAATAATCAAAAAGTATTGATAATAACTTGGAATGTCGGAGCATTTCCAAGTGCACAATAAAATATCACTCAAAATCATATAGTCACATCTCCTCATCATTATCCTCATCATCATCATCAGCTCGACCAGCATATCCTGAAGGACCAGCTCCAGAGGTACCAGTGCCAGAAGGATGAGGAGGGGCGCCAGCATAGAACTCACCAACATAATTACGAGGAGGAGCACGGTCAGAACGGTACCAATCATATGCGTTACCGGGCTGGAAGTAGACATGAACAGCCTCATCCTCACAGCGGTAACCAGAGAAAGCTGGATCTCTAGGGATGGAACCGGCTGAATGACCAATCTGGACGAAACAAAGATCAGCTAAGAAATTTACAAGCGCCTGATAACGGGTGACGTCGCGGAACTCACGCTCGCGAGCCATGTCCGTCATCGAGACGTGCAAAGCAGATAAATGCTGATGTATGCCTTCAAATTTCATGGCATACTGATGAGGTGGTGGAGGAGGTGCAGTAGGAGGAGCAGGAGGTGGAGTTGAAGCAGTCATGCTACGACGAGATAACTGAAGAAACTTGGGCTCAGGGTCCTGAGTACAAGTCGACAGATCGATATCGAAGCGCTGAAAGATGCGTGGGAGAATCATCGCGTAAGAGAGATTTCTATCTCTTGCATGACAACGACCCATCATCTGAATCATGGTCTTAGGGGCAGAAAATGAAATCCCCTTAAGAATGTGGTACATGGCGGACAGCTCAAGAGAAGTTACATCATCCTTTGAAGTAGATTTTGGAAGGATAATGGAATAGATGATGCGATGCAATTCATAGTTAAACAAGTTCAGGTTGTTAGCCTTGAACTTTCCAGAGCGTACTCTATCAGGTGCACAGAGTTCCGCTTTGAAACTGGCGAGTGTCGTACCTTCGGGGAAATCAAATTTAGTGATGTCAACTAGCGGTTCACCTTCGTTAGGGATACCAAGGATCTCCGCTAAGAGGTCATCATTGAAATTGATATCAATACCTCCAACACGAGTGCTCACATCAAAAGTGTTTAATATGAGATTGCAATAAAATAATCTAATGGCATTAGTTGCTATAGGGAAGCAGATTTTAACAAAAAGATGTAACCCTAATGCCTCAAAGAAATGACGATGATCAGGAAATACAGTCCATTTGACTGGAGCGCCTGTGCATATGGATCTCATGGAGAAGTCTCCATACCACAGTAGGGCTTGGTCTAGGGTTTGAAAGAAAATCCCGTCGAACGTGCCGTCGCTCGTTTGGACCGGCGAGAAGAGGGAATCCGTATGCGGATGCGAAGATGACCCTTCCTCACTGGGGTTCGTCTTCTTCCTCTTTGAAGGATTGAATTTGGGTGCCATTTGTGCAAATTGAAGTAAAAATGCACTAATTTAAAAGTGGAGAAGGATGTGGTTATACCTCCCGAAATCAAAGTATGTCGAAGAGAACGACGAACTCCGCACGAATCCAAATTTTGGATTGATTTCACCACTTGGATTGGAAGAAGGAGGGTGGTAAAAAGCTAGGGTTCGGGGCTCCTTCGCGGCTGCTGCTGCTGTTATGATGTAGTTTGGAAGCAATAAAGAAGAAAGGCTTCTCGGGTTCTGGATATATAACCTGACACCCTCGACCGAACTCGGGCCGAATTCGGTCAGAGCTCTGGCCGAATTCACCTAGGGTTCTTTATAGTTGATTTTTGCCATTCTTTTTCATTGTCTCATTTCAAATATTTAATTCAAAGATTAGTCATTTCAACTTCAATTAACATAATTAATATTATTTTATAGATTAAATGTCGTTACATAGTGACTGTTTCAGATTAGCTGTAGGAGTACTGTCCCAGCTGGCGGAGGTTCACCGGGGAACTCTTAAGTACCGCTTCGCTTCAACCGTAGTTGTGGTGACAGACAGACTCTTTATTGGCTTGTCTCTAATACAGTTTTTGCGTAATGATATATAATCATAAAACAAAATTAATTAATATTATTGACGTCCAAAATTCCTAATTTTTGACGTAAATAATTGAAACGATCTTCCGCTAGAGGTTTAGTGAAGATGTCAGCTAGTTGATTTTCAGTATCTATGTACACAAGGTTTATATCTCCATTTTGATGATGATCTCTAAGAAAGTGATGTCGAATCTCGATATGTTTAGTACGAGAGTGACATACTGGATTCTTAGTCAAATTAATAGTGCTCGTGTTATCACAGAAAATGGGAATATGTGTGTAAAATAAATCATAGTCTTCTAGGATTTGTTTTATCCACAAAATCTGAGCACAACAACGTCCTGCGGCGATATACTCAGCCTCTGTTGTTGATAGGGCTACAGAATTTTGCTTTTTACTAAACCATGAGACTAAAGCCTTGCCTAAGAAATGACGTGTGCCACTGGTACTTTTTCTATCAACTTTGCATCCAGCAAAATCTGCATCCGAATAACCAATAAGGTCAAAGGACTTAGTTTTGGGATACCACAAGCCAACAGAAGAAGTGCCCTTAAGGTATCGAAAGATACGCTTAACTGCGGACAGATGTGATTCCTTTGGGTTAGCTTGAAAACGTGCACACAGGCAAACACTAAATATTATATCTGGACGACTAGCAGTTAAATAAAGTAAACTACCAATCATACCTCGATACTTACGTGTGTCGACTGGCTTGCCTTGTTCATCTGAATCAAGCTTTGTTGAAGTTGCCATTGGAGTGCCAATAGGTTTGACATTGTCCAGATCAAACTTCTTTAGCAGGTTTTTTGTGTACTTGGCTTGATTTATAAATGTCCCATTATCAGTTTGTTTGATTTGCAATCCGAGAAAGAATTTCAGCTCTCCCATCATGCTCATTTCAAACTCATTCTGCATACACTTAGAAAATTCTTGACACAGAGATTCATCAGTAGATCCAAATATAATATCATCAACATAGATTTGAATTAAAAGAAGTTTGCCATTAAAAGACTTAATAAACAGTGTAGTGGCAACCTTGCATTTTGAAAAACCGTTGTCAAGTAGAAAAGAGCTTAGACGATCATACCAAGCATGAGGGGCTTGTTTTAAACCGTATAAGGCTTTCTTCAACTTGAAAACATGATCAGGGTTTTTGAAATCTGTGAAACCTGGAGGTTGTGCTACAAAAACTTCTTCTTTTATAAAACCATTTAAAAAAGCACTCTTGACATCCATTTGAAATAGTTTGAAATTATGAAAACATGCAAATGCACATAACATGCGAATGGATTCTAATCTCGCAACTGGGGCATAAGTCTCATCGTAGTCGATACCTTCTTCTTGATTGTATCCTTGAGCTATGAGTCGAGCCTTATTACGAGTCACTAAACCATTCTCATTTAGTTTATTTCAGAATACCCAACGGGTGCTAATGACCGGATGATTAATAGGCCTGGGAACAAGTTCCCAAACTTGATTCCGTTCAAATTGGTTTAATTCCTCTTGTATAGCATCTATCCAAAAACTATCACTATATGCTTTATCAATAGTTTTGGGTTCTAGCTGTGAAATAAATGCAACACTAGAAACAATATCTCTACTGGATGTACGAGTACTTACTCCTTTGGTAATATCACCAATTACCAAATCTTTTGGATGATCAGCTATAAATTTCAACCTTTTCGATAGATTCTGAAGGTAGCTGGTTCCTGGATCTTCTCTAGGAGGTTCAGCTAGTGCAGAGCTTGGTTGAGGATCAGCTGATGTTGAGCTTGATGTAGGCAGATCTTCATCACTGTCATCGATAGTCATTTGATTTAGTTCATCAAAAATGATGTTGATTGACTCTTCGATGATCATGGTTCGTTTGTTGAAGACTCTGTATCCTTTGCTCTTGGCCGCATAACCTAAAAATATACCTTCATCGGCCTTTTCATCAAATTTTCCCAAATTGTCTTTTGTATTAAGAATAAAGCATTTACAACCAAATATTCTAAAGTATGAAACAGATGGAATTCTATCAAACCATAACTCAAATGGAGTCTTCTTCGATTTGGATCGAATTAGAACTCTATTGAGAACAAAGCAAGCTGTATTGACAGCTTCAGCCCAAAAATATTTGGGTAGACTAAACTAGTTTAACATCACTCTGGCCATTTCGGTTAGAGTTCTGTTCTTATATTCCACAACTCCATTTTGTTGTGGAGTCCTAGGGCAGGAGAACTCGTGTACAAAATTGTGTGTGTCACAAAATTGCTCAAAATTAGCATTCTCGAATTCGCCTCCATGATCACTTCTGATTCGAGTGATCATGTAACCTTTTTCATTCTGTACTTTCTTACAAAAGGCGACAAATTCGGATAATGCATCATTCTTGCATGTCAAGAAGTATACCCACGTGTATCTAGAGAAATCATCTACAATTACGAAAGCATAAAGCTTACCTCCAAGGCTAGCAACTCTGCTAGGACCAAATAAGTCCATATGAAGCAATTGTAGAGGTCTAGTAGTACATACTGCATTTACTGACTTGAATGTGGATCTGGTAGCTTTGTTCTTTTCACATTGGCTGCATACCGAATCCTTCTTGAATGTAATGTCCGATAAACCGCGTACTAGCTTCTTTGTGGATAATCTTGAGATCGTATCCATATTAGCATGACCGAGTCTCATATGCCACAGATGACTCTCATCACTCTTGTCCATTAAGCATCTACCTGAAATGTTAGTTTCTTCTAACAAATAGAAAACATATATATTATCTTTCCTGATACCTTCAAAGATAGTACTACCAGTTGAGCTATCAACTATAGTACATTTGTCTTTGCCAAAGTTAATGCCAAAACCATGATCAGCTAGATGACTTATGCTGAGTATATTATGTTTCAACTCGGTAACCAGACAGACATCCTTAATCACAGGATAGGGAGACTTACCAACATCACCAATACCAATAATATACCCTTTCAAGTTATTACCGAAGGAAACATAGCCTTCCTTCTTTTTTTTCGACAGTGTTGCAAATAGGGTAGCGTCACCGGTCATATGCCGTGAGCAACCGCTGTCGAGGATCTATTTGCTCCTAGCATGTAAAAGGTGTTCCACCTACAAAACAGTTTGCAGATGAAACTTTTGGTACCCATTTCTTGTAGGGTCCTGAAATATTAGTCTTTGGTATCCAAGCATAAATATTTAAATCAACAAGCTTTCTGATTCTACATGCAGATGAAATATGACCAATGAGGCCAGAATAATGACATTTTGCATGTCGATTGTTGAAAGCCGAGTGGTGTACATGGTTGGTAGATTTAGGTTTTCTAGTATAGAAGAAAGCATGCCTATAATCCTGTTTGGGCTTAACCTTTTGGAGTAAAGGTTTGATAGGGTTAGGTCTGACAGTGTTTGGCTTGGGAATGTTCCGATTTTTCGGTAAGTGACACGTGTTAGGGAAGGAAGCAGCAGGCTCAGGCTGTTTTTCTAACCTAATTTCCAATCTTTTGGAAGTGTCATACAACTTAGTATAATCAGAAGTGAGTGTTTCCATTCTGATTTGTGCACATCGAAGACTTTTCTTCTCTATAGAAAGTTCTTCCTTGAGTTGGTCAATAATTTTGTCTTTCTCTTCAGATGACTTGGTAGTCTCGTGTAATAAGAGCTCTGTTGAAGAAAGCTCACCAGACTCACTAACATTATTTCTAACCTCAGCTAGTAGGTCGGTAAGTCTACCTATTTTACCTTTGTACTCTTTGAGTACCTTCTTAAAGGTCTGATACTTGCTACGCAGTTTCCTGTAATCAGTCATCAGGTCACTGAAGGCATCTCATAATTGCTCAAAGGTGAAGTCATCATAAGTATCAACTACAGGTTCAGTAGGTACCTGATCGGATGCCATAAAGCATACGTTTGCAGCGTATTCTGATTGTTCGTCTTCTGAGTCGCTGGCTTCACTTTTATGCCATATGCTGGTATTGGCATATCTTCTAGATGTTGATTTCTTCAGGTTCCCTTTTTCATACCTGTTGCTCTTCTTGCTTGATGATGAGTTTGTAGGACAATCCTTCTTCATGTGTCCCTTCTTCTAGCAGCCGTAGCAGACAGCGTCATCTTGATACCAGTTGTTGCTGTTGTTGTTTTCTTTGGCTCTCTTCTCATATCTCATGAATCTTTTGAATTTTCTTGCTAGGAGTGCTTGATCTTCAGCATCAGATTTACTGCTGTCTGAGTCACCTTCAGCAGCTTTTCTGTGCTGAGCCTTGAAAGCAATCGTCTTCTCCTTTGGTGCAGGCTCTTCAAACTCTTGTAGCTCCAATTCATGAGTGAGTAGCTTACCCATGAGTACTTCGAGGGTCATAGTTGTGAGATCGTTCCCTTCAATGATTTCAGTAGCCTTCGGAATCCAGTTCTTGGTAAGTGCTCGCAGGAGTTTGCGAATCTTTTCATGGTTACTGTACTCTTTGCCTAGGATGGACAAAAGATTTACAATATCCAAGAACCTCTCGAACATCTGAGTAACTGTTTCGTTGGGCTTCATCTTGAACACCTCATAATCTTGAGTAAGTCTGCTGACTTTAGATTCTTTGACTTGAGTCGTGCCTTCATGTGTGACTTCAAGTAGCTTCCATACTTCATTAGCCGTTGTGCAGATAGACACCCTGTTAAATTCAGTTCTGTCTAAAGCACAAAAAAGAGCATTAATGGCACGTGCGTCAAGACTGGCCCTTTTCTTTTCTTCCTCTGTATATCTGCTATGGGGTTTTTCAACTAAAACTCTATCAAGATTTATACGAGGTGGCTTTTGATAGCCATCAAGAACAATGGACCATAAATCAAAGTCAAGTGATTTCAAGAAGAAACTCATCCGTGTTTTCTAATACGTATAGTTCGTACCATCAAACAGTGGGGGTCTGTTTGTGGCCTGGCCTTCACTTGTGAATTTCACAGTTGCCATGTGTTGTGGTGTGATCTATATAACAGTTAATTAAAATAAATAAATAATTGTACTGTTACCTTTGCTTTACCTGTAACACCCGCTCTGATACCAATTGTAGGAACGAAATAGTAAAGCGTAATACTCTAGAGGGGGGTGAATAGAGTTGGCAGCGGAATAATGCTAATTAAAAATGTTAGCAGCACAATCACAAAATATTAATCACAACTAAAATAAAGTAAAGACAGAGTTAAGAGAGCAAATGCAAAGACATCGATGTATACTGGTTTTCCTCTATTGAGGACTAATCCAGTCGGTAGAACTCTTGCTACCAGTTGAATCCACTATTGGAAAAACCGCAAGTTTTCTTACGAAGTCCTTGCAACTTCTACAACGCGATTTTTGATACGAAGAACTCGTCCAACTTCAAATATGAAGAGGTATTCTTCAATCAAGTCTTCTGATTACAATCTCTCAGAAACTTCTAGACCGTACCGTACTGGCAAATCGACTAGAGGATTGTAATTGGCTTGGGATCTGAAATTGAAAGCTCTAAAAAACTCTTTGGAAGACTGAAAGCTTTAGATAGAGAGAAGATTGAAAGTGAATGAGTGAGTTGAAATGATCGAAATCCTTCTCTATTTATAGGTGTTCCAAAGGCAGACTTCTGACAGAATTCGGGCAGAATTCGGACAGAACTCTATGAGCAAATCTCGGTCAAATCCGCAACTACAGGAGGACCAAGTAACAAGGATTCAAAATCACAACGGCCACCAACCGAACTCTGGCCGAACTCTGGCCGAACTCGATCCGAGTTCTGTCAGGGTCTAGTTAGGGTTTTAAAAAGCTTTTTGGTGATTTTTGAAAACCTTTTTGAAAACCTATTTGTAAACCTTTTCGAGAGGACATTTTAAAAATATTTTGAACTCATTTAAGGTAGCCTATTTGCCAGTACGACTCGGTGTACAACATATTCCTAGACTCAAATAAAATGAAAAATATATTGCATAAGGAATTACAGACTCGAATAGGCAAACAGATCTTCGGTCTTGAATTCAGTGGATAGCCATTCTTGATCATGTCCAAGAGTCCGAGATGTCCCGACTAGCTTCGTATATCCAGACAGAGTTTGATCAATTATTAAAATCTGGTTGACCATATGACCAAATGGGCCAACATATATTAATTAAAAATGGTTCATAAGGACAATTTAGTAATTACGAAGACTAATCTTTGGTCTTCCTAAAGAGTATTCTTAAGTTAATTAAAAAAATATTAAAATACGTGCAAGGCACGTTCACAAATACTAGTGTATATATATATATATATATATATATATATATATAAATATATATATATATATATATATATATATATATATATATATATATATATATATATAGAGAGAGAGAGAGAGAGAGAGAATAAGGGAGGTAGGGTGCCACCTCAAGGGGGGTGTCTACTTGTCACCCCCCCATGCTATCATCATGCACATGGGTGCATGATGATAGCATGTGGGGGGTGACAAGTAGACACCCTCCATAGGGTGGCACCTCAATATATATATATATATATATATATATATATATATATATATATATATATATATATATATATATATATATATATTTTTATATATATATATATATATATATATATATATATATATATATATATATATATAAAAAAAATATATATATATATATATTTATATATATATTATTTTATATATATATATATATATATATATATATATATATATATATATATATATATGATGGATGCGCGTGCTCTGTCCTAGAGCGCCGCCTTGTTGATTCCTGAGAGCTTCTCCGTCGTCTCCGGCTTGGCCTTGGCCAGGCCGGCGTCATCCATGTCCAAGTCTTTTGCTCTGGTCGTTGCGGACAAGGGCGAGGCTCCCCCTCGCCTTGCCGCTCGCACGGTGTCGCTCTTCAAGGGAGCGCCATCCATTAGTTTTTCTAAAGAAGAAGAAGAGGTTTTGGCTGCTCCTCTAAAATTTGCCCTCATTGGGAAATTCTCACACAACAAACCGCCTATCGAGGTGATTCGTAAAGTTCTTCAAAGTTTTGAATTCAAGGGGTCCATTAAAGCAGGGGTCATCGATCGTAAACATGTGTTGATCCGTCCTTCTCTTGAAGAGGACTACTTTCGGCTTCGGTCTAAAGATACTTGGTTCATAGCCCGGGCTCCTATACGGGTTTTTAAATGGGAGGCAGATTTCTCTCCTGCCTTCGAGTCTTCGCTCATGCCTGTTTGGGTGAATTTGCCTGATCTTCCTCATCACTTATATGCAAAGGAGGCCTTATTTGCCATCCTCTCAGCGATTGGCACCCCCCTTAAAATTGACCGGGCAACGGAGGATTTAGCTCGTCCAAGCATGGTGCGGATCTTTGTCGAGATAGATGCAGGCAAGCCGATTCAACGGCGTATACGGATAAACCTACCCAAAGGTCGGAGTTTCTGGCAGCATGTTGAATATAAAAATATTCCTTTGTACTGTTCTCATTGCCATCATCAAGGCCATACAATGGACTTGTGCAAACTTAAGAATAAAGGAAAGACTATTCAACAGAAAGCACGGACAGATGAAGTACTTAATGAGCAGGAGGACAGGGGACAGGCTTCTATTCCTGAACCACGTGTGATGACACACAACATTACATCTTCTGCCGCCATTACTCCTGCGAATGATGGTGGCACGCAAACCGTTGATGGATCCCTAACCCCGTCATTAGTGCCTGCTACTTTAGCTCCAATCCCAAGCATCATTAATACAGAACAACCCTCACAACCAATTACAAGTGTGCACGTGGCAGATCAACAAGCTGAGACGACAGAGGAGTTGACAGTTTTGGCATCTACTATAGCGACGACGGCGGTGGTCAGCCCACCACAAGTAACAGATTCGCCACCTGCTGACGTGGATGAATTAGCTGATTTGGAAGAAGGAGAATGGCGTGGTTTGCCAACGAGATGGTCCGACCTGGTTGAGGAGGAGGAACGACTCGACCAAGTCACTGGTGATCAACTGGTTGATGATAGTAACCATTGCTCGGAGCATGAAGAGGGTGAAGAGGATACAGCGAGAGAACAAGACCCTACGAGCAGTACAGAAACAGGGACAGTGCCATGCAATTTATAAAAGCGGAACAAGAAGGGACAGAAAATGGTTGAACCAACCGATCGAATCACTCATTCGGCTGCACGTAAAGCTTCTTCCGGTAACCCCCCTCCATTAATGTTTAATTTCCTTATCTGGAATATTAGGGGGGTTGCCAATACAATGACTCTTAAAAGATTAAAATCGTTGCTGCGGATTCACAAAATCAACATTTTAGTCGTCATTGAGCCAAAGGTAGATAGCTCACAACTGCATCATTGTAGAATCAAGCTAGGGTTTGCCTATGCGGTTTCTAATGATCGGAGCAATATTTGGATCCTAGCGAGGAATGGCTGTACGATGGATGTCGTTGACTCTCTTGTGATCAAGCATTGTCTGTTAGGGTTTCTGACTCTTTGCTCCCTGTGACGTCTCTCTTTACTTTTGTTCATGGAGATGGTAAAAAGGAAGGTCGTCGACTTCTATGGGACAGATTGCTCCTTCTTCAGAGTCTTCATCAGTTGCCATGGCTCGTTGGTGGGGATTTTAATGCTGTTCTTCGCTCGGAGGAGAAGATTGGGGGGCGTCCAGCTGAAGACTTGTCTATGCAAGAGTTTACGAATTTCCAGTTGGCCGTAGGGGTGACTGAATTGCCGTATACTGGAAGCTCTTTTACCTGGGTTAAATCGAACAAGAAAGATAGACGTGCCTCACGTCTTGATAGAGTTTTTGTTGACAATGCATGGCTTCAACTGGCTCCATGTTCGTTAGAGGAACATCTGAATCATACCGAGTCGGACCATGCTCCAATTTTGGTCCGACTTCACTCTAACGATTCGGGGGGAGTTAAGCAATTCCGATTTTTAGACCTATGGACTGCTCATGCAGAGTTTCACAATGTTGTTCATGAGGCTTGGAACTCAGTAGATAATCGGTATGGGCTTACAAGGGTTGCTCTTCGACTTGATGCATGTCGAAAGCGGTTATCCAAGTGGAGTAGGACAACCTACGACGCCATTTTTCAGGCAGTAAAGAAGGCAGAAGATGACGTTCTTGCTGCTGAACTCCTGGTTGAAGGGGAGAACTCTAGTCGTCATAGAGAAGCTCTTGCATTGGCTACTGCTCAGTTGAAACAAAGAGTTCGTATTGAAGAAGCTTTCTGGAAGCAGAAGTCTCGTATCAAATGGGACTTAGAAGGGGATAAGAACACATCATATTTCCATGATTGTGTTAATCATAAAAAGAGAGCATTACGGATTCACTCCATCACCACAGCTAACGGGGAGGTTCTTCATGACAAAGCACATATCAAATCATATGCTATGGATTACTACAAGTCTCTGTATGAGCGGGGTGACATCTCTGAGGATAATGAGTTGCTCAATGTAATCCCCAGGTTGATTGAGGATCATGAAAATGATAGGCTTATTGCCTTACGTGAGAAGAAGGAGCTCCTCGATACTATTAAGTCCCTTGATATGAACAGCGCATCAGGACCTGATGGTTTCACTCCGAAGTTTTTTATTACGGCTTGGGATATTATAGGGGATGATATTACAGAGGCTATTGGCATATTTTTTGATGGCTTTTCCTTGCCCCGTGCTATCACTAACACTTCTTTGGTTCTTATTCCTAAGATCAAGCAGCCCAAACAGTTTACGGACTACAGGCCAATCAGTCTTTGCTCCATGCTTAACAAAATAATTTCGAAGACCCTTGCGATTAGGTTGGCGCCGCTTCTCCCCAAACTGATCTCGCCGGAGCAGAGTGGATTCGTACAAGATAGAGAAATCGTGGACAATATTGTGCTAGCACAGGAATTGGTGGCCAAGATGAACAAAAAGCACTGGGGTGGTAATATTGCCATTAAGCTTGATATGATGAAGGCTTATGATAGAGTTGATTGGAGATTCTTGTTGAAGGTTTTGCGTAAATTTGGTTTTCATAACAAATGGGTCGATATGATGCTTCGTCTCCAAAATAATGTATGGTTTTCTCCTTTGATCAATGGGGAGGCATCTGGATACTTCCAAGCTTTTCGAGGGGTTAGGCAGGGGGATCCAACATCCCCTGCCCTGTTCATCCTGGCAGCTGAGGTTCTGTCTCGGAATTTGAACTTGCTTCCTTCGACGGAGGGCTTCACTCCTTTTATAACTCCTCGGGGATGTGCTCCTATTACGCACCTTTCTTACGCCGATGACGTTTTGCTCTTTTCGGCCGGTGACATCCGTTCGATTACATTAATCCAGGAGAAGCTGCAACGCTATGAGAACGCGTCTGGCCAAAAGATTAACACGGCTAAGACTGCCTTGTTTGTTTCTTCCAAGGCTTCGGAAGAGAGGGTGGATGAGTTGGCTTCGCGTACTGGGCATTCGATTGCTACGACACCATTTACATATCTGGGATGTCCTATGGCGGCTGGGTATCGTAATGCTAGCATGTACGAAGAGTTAATTCATAAAATACGGGCTCGAGTCGATGGCTGGCATAACAAAACTTTGTCTCCAGGAGGTAAATTGGTTCTTCTCAAATCTGTATTGACTTCAATTCCTGTGTACACTTTAGCTGCATGTAACCCCCCAGTGTCGGTGTTACGACTCATTGAAGCTATATGTAGTGAATTATTTTGGGGCTCGTCTCATGGTGCTCCGAAAAGAGTTTGGCTTGGATGGGATTATATTGCTAGACAAAAGGAGGAAGGTGGGCTAGGGGTTAAAAGACTGGAGGATATAATGGCAGCCTTTACTGTCAAGCTTTGGTGGAAGTTTAACACTCAAGAGAGTCTCTGGATCAATTTTTTCAAAACGAAGTATTGTTCACAGTATTCTCCTAGTCAGGTGAGGGTTACGTCCAATGCAACACATGTTTGGAAGAGACTTTTAGAAGGAAGGGCACTGGCTAATCAACATATGTTCCAAGACGAGTTTGGTTGGGGGTGGCGGCGCTCTGCGGGCAGGTTCACAGTGGCGTCGGCATGGGATTTAGCTCGAAGACATTTTCCTATTATTCCTCATTTCGTTCACATCTGGGGGAAGTGTATACCTTACAAGTGGTCGGTTTTGATGTGGAGAGTGCTTCATAATAAACTCCCCACGGATGAGAACATTGCTAAACTCGGGTTTAGCATGGTTTCTATGTGTCATTGTTGTGTCCAAAGCTAGGAGGAGTCTCTAACACATCTTTTTCATGACGGAGAGATGGCACGGGAAGTATGGGCTGCGCTGCAATCAGATTATCTGGTTCACGCCCGCAGATCTCCATCTCTGTTACTCAGGCTTACTTCATGGTGGCGTGGTAGGGGTTTACACCAGAAGGAGATCGCTGTTGGTGCCATAATCTGGGTTCTTTGGAAAAACCGTAATAAATGGAGGTACGAAGAATACCGATACTCATCGGCGATGCTGATCAAAGAAGTTCAGAGACAAGTGGCGAAGGCTTCAATCACTTGTAATCATTAGTAGTTTGGCTTTCGGTTTTGGAGTTTTATTTTGGCTTGTAATTTTTTGAAGTCAGATTATGAATAAAGAGGAGTCGTTCTTATAAATATATATATATATATATATATATATATATATATATATATATATATAAAAAAAAAAAAAAAATATATATATATATATATATATATATATATATATATATATATATATATATATATAAAATATATATATATATATATATATATATATATATATATTATAGGTATTTTACTATTGATTGTAATATCTTATACATAGATTACTCTTATAGTCTCATATTATTCTGTTTCTCAGATTTAGACCCTCTACCAGCAGCCCCAACATCATTGTTCACTCACAAACAATGTTTCCTTTCCTAATTTATATATATGTTTGTGTATGTATATATTTTTTTTTCACCGAAGAGTGTCCACTTTATTGATCAAAACAGGAGTTCCCGGTTGGGATACATCAAAAGAGAAAGAACAAAGTAATAGAAAAGCATACAACTAAAAGAGATCTTCAGTGTGTGAGCAACGGATCAGAATCTTCTTAACCTGTCGCCTAACTTCAGCTATCAACTGGGAGGAAGTGAAGGAGTATGCTTCATACCGCCATTTGTTGCGGTTTTTCCACAAAACCCAACATATAGCGCCAACGACCAATTGTTTAGCATGCTTATGATGCCTTCTCCACCAACACTGGAAGCGCTGTAGCATATCCCCTCGTCTGGAACGAATGCCAAGCATCGATTTATAATGACCCCAAACCAAAGAAGCCAGGGTTTGTGTATGTATATATATATATATGTATCTATATTAATTGTGATGAATGTATAAATATAGGTAATATAATAAATTCTTGTGATATGACTATAGGAAGTGTCCGGACAGATTAGGTTCGTCGTTAGCAGACTAGTTCGGTCGAATTGGCCGACAAGTTGACCAAGTTGAGAAAGTCAACTTTGGGTCAAACTTGATCCAAATCTACTCAAACGAACTCCAAATGACCTAAAATTTTGTATATAACCTAAAAATTAGTAAACAGACTAGTTAACCAATGTTTGACCAGGTTTGACCAATGCTGACCAGGTTTGATCAGAGTTGACCAAGGGTTGACTTTGACCAAAAGGGACCTAGAAGCATGTAGTCTTGCATTGTAGCTATTTATTTTGATATTGTAGACTTGGTTGTGACATGTGTATACTTTAAATAGGTTTATATTGCCCCGATTTAGCTACACTTCATCATCAGCAGTTCAATTTGCCAGGCGAGTATATTCTCAGATCTTTTCATACTTGTTTGGATATGTTCTCTTGTTATAGACTAGTATACTTGATGCTGATACGATGTTCACACGGATTAGTACCCTATGGATCTTTTCATGCGATGTTATCCCCTCGGATACATCGAGTATATCATGTTCATGTACTTTATCATGTTCATCATGTACTCCATGTATTATCCATGTACACTCATATGTTATTCATGTACACTCATGACTATATGAGCTCCATGTATAAAGTACTTGTTATCCATGTGCAATAACATATCATGACTTGATCCTTGTGTATTGATTGGGGGCAGGGAGAGTGTAGTTGGTTATGTGATCATTATTCCAGTAGGTATTCATGTGCAACTCTACAGTTTATCTATGTGCAATCCAACCTGTTTACATAACCAATTTATGCTCTAAATTACGTAGATAGTTACATTTCTCTATTTATCATATTTATATCTCATCTTAATATTCTCTCTCTCGTTGATTTTCTTTACAGCGTTTCATGTCTAATTTTCTATAGCTTGCTTTATATGTCCAATCCTGATATGAACTGTGGTAAAAGATATATGCTCTTTCCGTCCTGATTAGACATGTTAAAATTTTTACAGGTGATGATAAAGAGTTCTGCCCTACTTATTATGGCATTGGCTTAGGTAACACTGGTGACGTGGACCCTCAGGAGGATCCAGCAGTCGCTGAGGACTTGCCCATAGTCTAGCTGAGACTTTAGTATTTTATTGTCTATTTATTTGAGACATTATGAGTTGTACTTTGAGAATTTGTTCTGGTGGTTTTACACCTAGAATTTTACTATATCTGTGACTCTCGAGATTTATTCTTCTATTCCATCTTAGTTGTTGTGATTGACTTACTTATTTTTTATTTCTCCATTCGGAGCATATTATAGACTGTGTTAGATATTGTGACCCAGGACAGCGTTCTACCGCTGATACTGCGGCGTAGGCTGGGCGTACTTCACTTCTCGTGCCCTTTCACTGGTTGCGGATCGTGACACATTTTTAGTGGTGGCCCATACATGTCCCTAATCATAACTAGTGTAATTTTGTAGTGGTACTCGAACTATAGTATCATTACAGCCTGCAGTAGGATATAAGATATAAGTTAAGGTACTCAATCACATTAGGAAAACTCTTATCAAATTCTTGCTGTTAATTATCTCTTTTTAAAAATAATTGTTCTCCTTTGAGGATTTTGCTTCTTTTTCAGTAATTGATTCCTTGTTTGATCTGTCTTCAAGATAGTTATGGAGACACAATTTCATCTCTCTGGTCCATGTAGGACCAGATTCGTATTAGTATGATGACATGGTAGTACGGCAATTTAGTTGTACTACTACGAGCCTGCTACAGAGTATAGGAAGCAAGAGTTAGAATGAGAGGATACTCAATCACTGTTAGGATTCCTTGAGAGATTCCTGGGACGACCCTTGAGAACCTTATTTTAACTTCGATCTGAAATCTTTTTTTCCTAATTTGATTCATCCATTACTCATTTGATTCACTCATTACTCCTTGTTATTGAATTTGATTTTGATGGATTCATTATTGAATTTTGAACCTTGTTGATTAGTTATTAACTTTGAGTTTGTATTTAAATATATTTCTATTTATATTTTTTTATTTTGGAATTTAGGGTATAACCTGATAACATACTTGATAAGGACAGTGAGAAAGGTAATTGTCTGCTTATTGTGGGGTTATAATTTATCGCAGTCATACTGGCTAGCAAGATAAGGACATAGAGCCTAATTTTGATATACTTATCCTAGTTATGGAATTTAGATTTTCTTGCAGCCATACCGGTTGGCGAGGTAAGAATTCTAAATAACATGATTATACGGTGTATACCTTAGTTACGGACTCTATTATTTATTGCAGCTATGCTTACTGGCGTGGCGAAATTCTAGCAACATAATTTCAGGAAGACGTGTATGGTTATCAGATTATATCTCAAAATTCGTTCATTCCTTCGAACAGATGAGCAAGAACAGGTTTTATTATTATTTCTTTCTTGCCATTATTTCTTGTATTCCCATTTTTTCTTATCTTAGTTAACTCTATCCCAATTACATCAATCACTATCTCATGTCTAATTATGTTATCTATACTTTGGAACCTTTGAATCTCCATACCTTTTTACTTTGGAAAGGTCGAGAAAGTGACGTAAATCATCTAGCTCGAAAAGGACGTAATTTGTTATCACATGATAATCTAGGTAGGGATATAAAAAGTTGGTCTTTGATATAGAATTTGAGATAGGGATGTGCTAAAAAGTGAGAATGAAATCAAGAGATTTATATTATCAATCTAGGAACGATTACACACAGAGAAATATTTGGATGTAGATAATAGATGCATTTCTTAGCTGACGAGGATATTCGAGGTCGACATAGTTGAGGACTTGGATAAATTTTGGTTATTGATTCTTGAGACGTTCACTTTAAGGCTATGAAGTTAAATTTAGGGACTTAGTAATGGAGAAGAGATTTTAACTATATTTGATGGTAATACGAAATTGAATATGATATTGCAAGAAAATGGTTAAGAACAGAAAGAACGTAAGGATATTTTTTTGAATTAAAGAAAATATAGAGATTTTTGAGAAAATTTTAAATTTTAAGGAGAATAATATTTGAGGGTGTACGTTGAAGAAAATATGAAGGTTGATTTTTAATGGAGAATAAGTTTTGAAAGGTCTAGTAGTTTCAGATTGAATAACACTTGGAGAGTAATTTGAACAAGTTCAAGGATTTCATAAAACTTGATTTAGAGGTTTCGGATCTAATTTGAGACAAGGTGGAAGAATTTGGATTTAAAGATGATTAAGTGGTTAGTATTAAGTGCTAATAAATAAGAGGGTATGCTTCATGAATAATGTTTAGGAATTTAAGAATTGAGCCTATGATGATCATGACAAGGTCCAATCTTCATAACAAAAGGGTATAAATTCTTGGTGGTAGTCATATAAAGGTTGATTTTCATATTTGGACTTATGAGATAAGGATATGATTGACAAATGATGATTAGATAAGCTTGATGGTATCAGAGAGAGATGATTAACCTGACTTCCCTATGAAACCTTGTCTTCTGTTTTCCCTATCAAAAGGAGAAAATTAACTTATTCTATATCTTTGAATTATCCTTTAAATTTTTTAATATCATTGAACCCTAACTCCATTGATCACGACCAATCGACTTTGGTCACATTTTCTTATCATATTAATATCTGGGTCGTACTCAATTAAATTAAATTTAATTGTGACCTAGATCACCATCCTTGGATGCTCGTGCTCAGACTTTGATGACCTTGTTCCCTATTTTGTCCAAATCTTGATTTACTCGGAGATTGATCAACTTAGATCATGTCGAGATTAAATTTTCTTCATATATATCGTGATTGGATTTCAATGCTATTGACAGTCGTGCTTTAAACTTTCGTTTTTGATCATCTTTAGAATAGTAATGCTTTATAGTTAATTTCAGTTTTTTTTTATCACCAATTTTCATATAGGATGATAGACTGCCTTACAGCCTGATAATTTATTATTTTTTCCTTATCTTTTCTAGAATGGCACCCATGACCAGAGTCTGTCCCTAGTGCACAGCTGCAACTCCGGATGAGACCTGGAGTGTATTTTCCCCTTCTATTGCTCAGGAGGAGTTAGTAGCCACATCGAAGAATTTTTCTCCATCTCCTATCCTTCAGGAGAGGGCTGCAATTCAGCCGAAGACTGAGGGCCTCCCTTTGTCTCCTGGAGTGGTACCCCATGCCATTTCTGATGGGGCTCATATTTACAGACTTCTTCAGGATGTGTGGGAGGTACAGAGACTTCAGGCTGAGCTTATGAGAGAGCAGAGTCTCAGTATCCAACTGTTGTGGGATTATATGCATTCGAGGGGAGAGCCTAGTCCCAAGAAAGCGAGGAGCAGTTTATACCCAGAGCCTCAGAAGTACCCAGGTTTCCATCCTAGACCATCCTATCCCGTTCAGATTCCTGTCCAGCAGAGGCCAGTTGAGTGGGTGCCTACTTGTACTTTCTGTAAGAAGTTTGGGCATATATGGAAGGACTGTAGGAAGAGACTAGAATTGTGCCTATTTTGTGGGTCAGCTGCACACAAGATACGAGACTGTCCTACTACACCTGCCCCTAGTCGAGGCCTACCTCCGGAAGAGAGTTCCAGCTACCAGACCTAGTAAAGGTGAGTTCTTGACCTATACCTTATCCTATCTTGATGATTATTGTACCCTACCATATTGTTTGTATGTTTGATACATTATGACTACTTTTGATCTAGTATGACTATAGTGACTAGATGAGACCCCAGACTGATTACCAGCCATAATCATGTATGATATCTTTCCAACTGCATGATTTAGATAAGTTTTCTTAAGAACATGATTGTTGGGGATTGCCTAGAAGGAGTAGGATCATCTTAACTTCGAGGATGAAATTATTTTAAGGAGGGTAGAATTATCACACTCACTTTTCAATTTCAAGGGTATTTTAGTAATTATGATTTATTTGAATTTTTATAAATTTTTTTTGAATTTTTATCTATTTAGTAATTAGATTGATTTGCAGTGTGATTTGATTGGTTGTAGATTGGTGACTTGGTAGTATAAGTAAGTTTGACCTTAGTCAACCTTCACTAGAAGCCTAATAATGTAAATAAAATTCACATTTTGGTTTTTTTTTTAATTATTTAGATTTAATCTCTATTTTTGGACTGGTTTAAATTATTTTAAGTCATTTTTGCATTAAGCCTTTTTAAGCCTTTTTGACATGGGCCTTCTTGCAACTTGAGAGTGCTTGGCCCATGTGAAAACCCTAACCCTAATACCCTCTCCTATGGCCGGCCACAGTAGCCCCCCTTCTTTTTACTTTTGTGAGAAAGCACGTAGCCTCCAAGTGAAACCCCTTTTTTCTTACCTTCTCCAAACCCTAACTTTCGCATCCGGAGTCCGTTTCACTTCAAACGAATTCCGTTGCGCTCGAGGGAAAGAGGAAAACTTGCTGGAGTATTGCTAGCAAGGAGTTAGAGGCATTTTCTTAGGAGAAATCGGCCTACAAAGCGTTCGAGGACTTGCTTTCATTGGGTTTCCGACACCCAATAGGTAAAACTCGTTCTACCTTTTTTCTTCTGAATTTTTCTTCGTTATTGCATCCATATAGGTACGTTGACATGTCCCTGAAGTTTGGTTGGATTTTGACTTCGTTTGATAGCGGTATCGGACACGTATCGGTCTCACGTTGCACGTGTTCGGCAAAATGCCACTTAGAATTGAAAAGTGTTAATTTTTAATTCTGTTTTCACGAAATCCTACCTTATATGATTTGTAACAACTTTCATGAAGACGGATCGAAAATTGACATGATTTCGGCATCCAAACGGACAAGGACACGCACGCACGAGATCCCGTGCACGGTCCCATCCACGTCCTGCAGCCTGTGCATCATAACTCGACGCACAGACCTCCGTATTGCGTGAAATTTTACGAGCATGTATGGGAAACCTCTGCCCACATGCATGTAAAATTTCACAACATTTTGTCAAGCGAGCGCGGATAAATCGTGCGTGCACTGGTCGGCTGAACTGTGCACTCGGCTGAAATTCGCTGCTGACACGGCCTTCGTACGCTGACACGGCCTTCGTACACGAACACGGCGCGTCGAGGACCCGTACCAGGAGTTGGAACACGTAGCCCTATAACTAGACTACCCAGGACTAGATCCCGAGTTGTGGCATGCCCCGACGCGCAAGCCACGAGCGACGAACCGCATGCACGAGCATGCACGTGCCCGCGCACGCGCAGGCCACGCGTTGTTGCACGAGCTGTTGTGTCACGTTTCTGCGACTTCGTGTCATGTCGATGTGTCCTAGACCTAACCCATGACCCTACCTAGACGTGTGCACGAGAACGAGGCTTCTCGCTGCACGTGTGACGCGCAATCGAGCGAGAACACCATCTTCGACACGCGAAATCGATTTTTCGATACTCATTCTCTAGACACGACACGGACACGATTTCGACTCCGTAAGTACCCGAGCACGTCCCACGTGTCGAGACCGACCTATTTGCCAAGTTTCGCAGGTTAATTCTGAGTATTTTGTGTTTTGAGTCTTTTTGTGAAAAATTGGGATTTTATTGTATTGGAAATTTGGGATTTTTGTGATATTTCGATTTCTAAGAATTTTGACGATAATTTCTGAGTATTTGGTCCTTGGACACTGTTTGGGACTTGTGGAAATCAACTCTCGGGGTTGATTCATATTTTCTACCTATTTTTAGACATATATGGTATTTTACCTATTAATATATATAGATATAAATTTATATATATATATATATAGATATAATTCTTTAAATGCTTAACTTCGAAAATGTGTTTATGTGAGGGTCGAGGCTCTGATTTCAGACCTGGGAGCTTGCTTCAGGATCGGAATCGACCTTCGTTGGTTTTATTCTTGGTATATACTTATATTTTCATATAAGCCTATATATATATATATATATATATATATATATATATATATATATATATATATATATATTATAGGTGCTCCGAGATCTCCAGCTATATATATATATATATATATATATATATATATATATATATATATATATATATATATATATATATATATATATATATATATTATAGGTGCTCCGAGATCTCCAGCTATATATATATATATATATATATATATATATATATATATATATATATATATTATAGGTGCTCCGAGATCTCCAGCGCCGTCTTGAAATCAGAAAGCTCCAGATCCAGTGCTCGAGCTAGAGATCGATATCGATGGCAGATGATGAGCTTGTTGACCCAAAAAAGTATCTTGAGGAACGGTGTAAACCGAAATGTGTAAAAGATTTACACTCGTATCAGGAATGTGCTAAGAGAGTTAAAGCTGACGAAACTGGGCACAAGCACTGTACCGGTCAATACTTCGATTATTGGTCTTGCGTCGATCAATGTGTTGCTTTGAAGCTTTTTGACAGTCTGAAATGAAACGATGGGAAGGTTAGGCTTATATTGAGTGGTGATCCTGATGGTACCTTTTTATTAAATAAAACTCAAACAGTTGCTTATTTTGTTCGACTTGTAAGCCTAATGATAACTCATGCACACGTTTGTATGGTTGCAATCTTGGCCAACTCATTTTTGTGCAATAGAAATCATGTTATTACTTGAGGGTAAAATATATATATATATATATATATATATATATATATATATATATATATATATATATATATATATATATATATATATATATATATTATAGGTATTTTAATATTGATTGTAATATCTTATACATAGATTACTCTTATAGTCTCATATTATTCTATATATGTATATATATATATATATATATATATATATATATATATATATATATTAATTGTGATGAATGTATAAATATAGGTAATGTAATAAATATATATATATATATATATATATATATATATATATATATATTAATTGTGATGAATGTATAAATATAGGTAACGTAATAAATTCTTGTGATATGACTATAGAAAGTATTTGAACAGATTAGGTTCGTCGTTAGGAGCCTAGTTCGGTCGAATTGGCCGACAAGTTGACCAAGTTGACAAAAGTCAACTTTGGGTCAAACTTGATCCAAATCGACTCAAACGAACTCCGAATGACCTGAAATTTTGTGTATAACCTAAAAATTAGTAAACAGGCTAGTTGACCAGTATTTGACAAGCGTTGACCAGGTTTGACCAGAGTTGACCAAGGGTTGACTTTGACCAAAAGGGACCTAGAAGCATCTAGTCTTGCATTGTAGCTATTTCTTTTGATATTGTAGACTTGGTTGTGACATCTGTATACTTTAAATAGGTTTATATTGCCCCGGTTTAGCTACACTTCATCATCAGCAGTTCGGTTTGTCAGACGAGTACATTCTCTGATCTTTTCATACTTGTTTGGATATGTTCTCTTGTTATAGACTAGTATACTTGATGCTGACACGATGCTCACACGGATTAGTACCCTATGGATCTTTTCGTGCGATGTTATCCCCTCGGATACATCGAGTATATCATGTTCATGAACTTTATCGTATTAATCATGTACTCCATGTATTCATATTTATTCATGTACACTCATATGTTATTGATATACATTTATGACCATATGAGCTCCATGTATAAAGTAGTTGTTATCCATGTGCAATAACATATCATGACTTGATCTTTGTATATTGATTGGGGGCAGGGAGAGTGTAGTTGGTTATGTGATCATTATCCCCAGTAGGTATTCATGTGCAACTCTATAGTTTATCCATGTGCAACCCAACCTGTTTGCATAACCAATTTATGCTCTAAATCACGTAGATAGTTACTTTTCTCTATTTATCTTATTTATATCTCATCTTGATATTCTCTCTCTCGTTGATTTTCTTTACAGCGTTTCATGTATAATTTTCTATAGCTTGCTTTATATGTCCAATCCTGATATGAACTATTGTGAGAGATATGTGCTCGTTCCGTCCTGATTGGACATGTTAAAATTTTTACAGGTGATGATGAAGAGTTCTGCCCTACTTATTATGGCATTGGCTTAGGTAACCTTGGTGAGTGGACCCTCAGGAGGATCCAGCAGTCGCTGAGGACTTGCCCATAGTCTAGCTGAGACTTTAGTATTTTATTGTCTATTTATTTGAGACATTATGAGTTGTACTTTGAGATTTTGTTCTGGTAGTTTTACACCTAGACTTTTACTATATCTGTGACTCTCGAGATTTATTCTTCTATTTCATCTTAGTTGTTGTGATTGAGTTATTATTTATTTCTCCATTCGAAGCATATCATAGACTGTTTTAGATATTGTGACCCAGGAATGCGTTCTACCGTCAATACTGCAGCGTAGGCTGGGCGTACTTCACTTCTCGTGCCCTTTCACTGGGTACGGGTCGTGACAGTTCCCCTAATGGCAAAAATCTTGTGGTAAAAAGACCACTGTCAAGGACTCTAGATAGCGAATGATTAATGGCTAATCATAACCGACATAGATTCCAGCTTTCTTTGAGGCCCATTTTGGTATGTTACAGCAGCCAATTGGCATATAGGTTGCAAACCCAAAGATATTTAAATACGAAATGTCAGGTTCGTACCTAGTAGCCAAACGTAACGGTAAACATGGTTGGATGATAACGGACCTCTGATGGACCAACATGGATACATGCGATATTATATATCTCCATGCAGAAACAACAGAAAGTTTGATGTGCAACATCATAGTCCTAGCCATCGATTGGATAAGCTTAATAAATGCTTCTGTGAGACGTTATGGTGTGAACAAGAGGGACCGAGCGTTCAACTTCAATCCCAAGGGACATACAATATTCATCAAGGATTTTTGACGTGAATTCTCTGACATTATCAACTCTTATGGACTTTATCTGATAATCTGAGTGATGAGACCTTAACATAATTATATGTGCTAGGAATTTTACAAATATAGTATTTCTTTTGAACAAAAGGCATACGTGTTACCAAAAAATCAATGCATCAATCATTACCATAAAATAGTTAAATGGTCTACGTGGTGATTTGATTGGTCCATAAATATCGCCTTGTATACACTATAAAATAATGGGAGGGTCAAAATGCATCTTTGCGAGGGGCGGACTTGTATTCAATTTTCCAGAGTACATGTTTGGCAAAGCATATTGGAATATAAGAAATCCTTATTATTGGTAAGGTTATGTCCGTGTGTAAATTTAAAAATATTATGCATCAAGTCTCGACCCAAGTGACCCAGGCGGTCATGCTAAAGGATAAACATGCTCTTCTTGGTCGAAGAAGGGTCGATTACACTATGAGCATCTATCTCTCGTTTGGTTGTAGAGTATAACCCATTCGGAAGACGGACCATCTTTTCTAAGATACGCTTTTGGCCATATTTATTAGAAGTCATGCAAAGATATTCCACTCCATTTTCTTCAGTGCTCTCGGTATGGTAATTGTTTTGTCGGATATCCTTAAAACTCAACAGCGTTCTACTAGAATGAAGATAATATAAGATCTTCTTAATAATAAATTCGGTACCATTGGACAACATAAAATAGGATATTTTGTGATCCTCTATCAAGTTTGATGAACTTGATTGTGTTTAGAAAGTGTTTTGCTTAAGGACGATGTTAGAAAAGTATTCTCATGGAGAATAGTATGCGTAGTCGTACTGTTTAATAGACACCTAACATCCTCACTTGTCATACTGAACAAAGATTAGTTAAATTTTGGTCACATGTATGCATTAAATATAAAATTCAAATAATTAATCCATAAAAATATATTTTTATTAAAAATAATATTCAGAATTAAAACTACAAATTATCACTTATTAATCATAAGACATGAGACTCCTAACGTCATCAATGTCTATTTGCTTTTCTGGTGGAAGTCAACAACCTTAAACGTAGTATCCATTGGATCATTTACGTGAACCATATTACTCTCTCTCTCTCTACTCTATCTCTCTCTTTCTCTCTCTCTATATATATAGGTTGTTGGTGTTGCCTTAGCGACTAGAAAGATAGTCCCATATTGTCTAGGCCAAATGGATTGTTTCTCTATATAAAGTTTTGCTTGTGTTGAGAGATACACATGAGATGTGGAGAAGCACATGGGTGCCATGTGGGGGTATTTTTCTAGTGGAAGAAGGCTAACTCTACAAATAAAGCATTTATGCTTTTTGTCATGCTCATGGGATTATTTTCTTTGGAGCTAAGTCCCGAAGGGGCTTAGCGACTCAGACTCAGACTCGGACCCGTACTTGGACTCGGACTTAGGCTCAAGGGTACAAAGTGGTGCTTTGGTGATGCACTTTGCACTTAGCACGTCAGCATCGATGAATGGCGTTCTGTGCATAGTTGTTGCACGTGCTAGCGGGGGTGTAGGTGCACGTGTTATCGCGGGTGCAGGTGTGTGTCACGCCCTAGAACCAGAATACTGGAGAGCGGGGGCAGACATAGCCAGCTACGTATATGAAATGGAATCCATCTCGCTATACGGTCACGGCTGTCTAGATACATGAGGGTTTATCTACAAGCCAACAGTCTCTTAAGGTCATGAACAAGCCTAGTGTCTCAATCACAAGCAAGTAAGTAAAAGTCACAAGATGTATGATCATTAAATATACAATTGTAAGGCGTCCCAAACATTACATATTCAGTTGATCATGAAGCTAGTCGTTACAAAATGTCAGGACTAGCAAGAGTTTAGTCATACATAATCAACCCTAGGATCTGTTAATCATGTTACAGCCCGTAGGCAGATAGTAAGTAAGTGCAATCGAGCTAAACAGGTGCTCGTCGGCTAAACGCCTCAAAAGAATATTTTTACAAGGGAGTGGGAGAGCAAAATAAAACCCACTCGTTGTCGAGATTCCTTCTAGTGGCCACCATCTGGCTGGAAGGTCGGTAGATCCTCTAGAGCTGCTCCGAAATCTGGCCACACAAAACCAGCTGGGTCAGACCCCAGAAAGAGCAAGTGCCACAAAGGAAGCTTCACTTAAGAACTAAAACCAGTAATCAGCACAAGATATAAATAAAAGTAAGAACTGGAAATAAAGAAAATATACCAGGATGATATACGACGAGATAACCATGGAACTATTCAGATAACCAGGTTACAACCCGTAAACCAAACAAGGACCGGGGTTGTAACCCTTCGTCTGAACAGAACTTGGAATTCTCACCATTTATCGGTAAAATAAATACAAGCATTCTGGTCATTCAATAATCTGGAACAAGATTAGGGCAAGACTAGACTGGTTAGACTCCGTCCAATCACTTCACGGCCAAGCAAGAATTACGGCTTGATACTTTAACTAACTAGGGTTGTCACAAGCCTAATTACTTACAAGATGCAGTGAGATTATTCCACAGCCACAAGCCCTGCAGACCATCCAGGTTACCCGGGTTAAAAGATTAGAGTTGAATTCTGGTGGGTACATCGTCCAGGAAACGAATGTACCCTTAGGTAGCTTGAAGGGTGCAACACATGACAGTGTGCTGGAAATGTGCCCTACTCGACGGCAGGCTACAGATCCCAAGGCGTGCCCAGGTAACGGGATTGCCTGTAGCTAGAAAATCTCGTCATGACTAATGTACTAATCTAGTTATTAGCCTTAATCCATTTTAGTAGGTACTCCTGACCGTGGTACTCAGGAGTCCCTGTCCTATACATGATGCAAGACAGGACTGGTTTATTTATACAAACACAATCGCCCACGGTGTCCAGATTAATTATACAGGTCATGTCATGTCAGGTAGCCGTCGCAACAGCTATTCGAGATAATCATGTCAGGTTATCATACCAAGTGTACTTGTCAGGAGTGCGCCACGACGGGCCACTATCAGGTCATGTCAGGTTATTATGTCAGGAGTGCACCACTACGGGTCACTATCACGTCATGCTCAATTATCAATTCCAAACATATCAAGTAAATTCGTGATTATCAAGTTCAGGACAAAAGACGTAAGGATATAAAATGGACGTTAAATATCTAATAAAATATCAATATACAGGGCTATAGAAGAGCCAAGTTTAAGGAAAATAAAACCAAATCTGACACGCTGACATAAGGCCAAGTCAGCCAAAGGCCATACGCTCAGTGCAAAAGTCATACGCTCAGTGCAAGTCATACGCTCAGTGCAAGTACTCCATACGCCTCCAAAAGGCAGCGTATGAGGTCCATACGACTCTTTGTCACCCAAGTGAGCGTATACAAGACATACGCTCCCAAAAGGCAGCATATAGACTCCATACGACTCCTCATCAAGGCAGCGTATGAACTCCATACGACTCCTTGTCACCCAAGTGAGCGTATGCAAGACATACGCTCCCAAAAGGCAGCGTATGGACTCCATACGACTCCTTGTCACCCAAGTGAGCGTATGCAAGACATACGCTCCCAAAAGGCAGCGTATGAACTCCATACGACTCCTTGTCACCCAAGTGAGCGTATGCAAGACATACGCTCCCAAAAGGCAGCGTATGGACTCCATACGACTCCTTGTCACCCAAGTAAGCGTATGTAAGACATACGCTCCCAAAAGGCAGCGAATGAACTCCATACGACTCCTTGTCAAGTGAGCGTATGCAAGACATACGCTCCCAAAAGGCAGCATATGGATCGGACTGCGCTGCGCTAAAGAGCGCGCGCCGCTCAGTGGCGCAAGCTAAAAACTCGCGTACACTGCTCACTGTCTTCTCCAAATCAGCAAGAACTCCATGGGTTGAACCCAAAGCTTCAAAAGTCCATAACTTGGTCCAAACAAGTCCAAATCCGACTTTGCAAAGTTAAATCTTGGGTAAAATTCAATTCTCTCCAACATAAGAACATCAAAACCCATAAAAATACAATTTAAATAGATCAAAATCATGTAAAACCGAAAATAGAAGAAACTTAGATCTAGAACAATGAAGACTCCAAATCACAAAATGTCAATTCTAATGTTGATCACCATGGCCTAATCTAGCTAATGGATAAATAAAAAGTGGTTCTCAAGTGGTGGCAAGGTGCACTTGCCTAAGGGATGTTGGTGTTGTGTGGAGGAAGGAAGAAGAAGAAGATAAAGAAATAAATGAGAGAATTATAAGGAGAGAGAAAGGTAGGTGGAGATAATAAAGAGGGTGGTTATGGTGGAAATGAGGGAGGAGCATAGGCTAAGGTGTTCCAATATAAAATAAACCAAACCAAACCAATCCTTGTCCATAAAATAAACCAAGCCGGGTCGAGAACCAATGTACGAGAAATCCAAAATCCGCTAGTCAAGAAAATAAGATACATGCCAAAATCTAACTTCGAGTATAATTACGAAATACGGGAAACGGGAGTGACAACTCTACCTACCTTAAAAGAATTCCGTCCTCGGAATTTAATCAAGAGGCTAGAGGAGCAATGACAAGCTACATTAATCACATGCAAGCTATAACTAGGCAGACAATCACTCATTCAAGCAAGGAATCGAAGGCATGAGGCATAAGAAAGACATTATACCTCACGAGTCAAATAAGTCGGGATATCGCGATCGGATATCATCCTCACGCTCCCATGTTGACTCTCCCAAAGAGTGATGACCCCAAGCAACTCGGACTAACTTGATAGTCTTGTTCTTGAGGATCTTCTCTCTCCGGTCTAATATAGACACGGGCCTCTCCTCATACGAAAGGTTGGTACCAACAACCAATTTCGAATGATCCAGGATGTGGCTCGGGTCCGGGATATACCGTCATAATTGGGATACATGGAACACGTCATGCACCTCGCTTAACGACGGTGGAAGAGTGAGACGATAGGATACATCTCTTACTCGCTCCAGAATGTCAAACGGTCCTATATACCTATGACTAAGCTTGCCCCGTACGCCGAAATGAATGACGTCACGTTTAGGCGAAATCCTCAGGAATACATGATCGCCGACCGAAAACTCGAGAGGGCGCCGATAAGAATCGGTCCAATGGCGCTGGCGATCTTGGGCAACTCGAAGATGATCTCTGACTCGTCTGACCACTTCAACTGTCTGGGCGATCATTTCTGGACCGAGCATCTGTCTCTCTCCAACATCATCCCAGGCTAGCGGGGATCTGTACTTCCTACCATACAGTGCCTCGAACGGTGCCATCTGGATTCTGGCCTGGAAACTGTTGTTGTACGAGAATTCCACCAGGTGCAAGTAACCTTCCCATGAACCACCGAAGTCAAGTGTGAAAGACCGCAACATGTCTTCAAGAGTCTGGATCGTGCGCTCCGACTGGCCATCTGTCTGCGGGTGATATGCTGAACTGAACTGGAGATGAGTTCCCAAACTCTCTTGCAAAATACGCCAAAAGTGCGATATAAATCTTGAATCTCGGTCCAAGGTGATACTGACTGGCACACTGTGCAATCTGACAATCTACCTGAGGTACATCTCTGCTAACTGAGCCGTCGACTGACCAACTCTGAATGGAAGAAAGTGAGCCACTTTCGTGAGCCTGTCAACTATAACCCAGATAGCATCTCTACTAGCTGGGGATCTAGGTAGTCCAGTCACAAAATCCATGGTCACATGCTCCCACTTCCATTCTAGAATCGATAAGGGTGAAGAAGTCCAGCCGGTCTCTGATGTTCGGCTTTAACTTGTTGGCAAACCAAACACCGAGAGACAAACCGAGCTATCTCCCGCTTCATGCCATTCCACCAGAAATGCTGCCGGATATCACGGTACATCTTCGTACTGTCGGGATGGATGGAATACTGCAAACTGTGCGCTTCTGACATGATATCCTGTCGGATATCTCCGCTGGGTACACAAAGACGCTTACCATGTCGAAGTGTACCATCCTCATGAATGCATAACTCTGGTCTTCGTCCTGCCTCACACTCTGCTCTGAGTCGCTGAAGCTTGGAATCTGCCGACTGCGCCATCCGGATCCTCTCGACTATAGTGGACTGAACTTGCATACTGGCCATCAAGGCCACGCTGGAAGGGAGAACAACTTCAATACCCATCTTCTGAAGATCTGCTAACAGCTCTGGTTGCGCTGTTAGAAAATAAACTCCCGCTCTCCTGCTCAATGCATCCGTAACAACATTGACCTTCCCAGGATGATACTGCAGGTTGACATCATAATCCACAAGAAGCTCCAGCCACCTTCTCTGACGCATGTTAAGATCCCTCTGGGTGAAAACATACTTCAGGCTCTTGTGGTCGGTGAAAATCTCCACCCTGTCTCCATACAAGTAGTGCCTCCACAACTTAAGTGCAAACACCACTGCTGCCAGCTCCAAGTCATGGGTTGGGTAATTCCTCTCATGATCACGAAGTTGTCGTGACGCATAAGCTATTACCTTCCTATGCTGCATCAGAACACATCCTAAACCTCCGCCTGAAGCATCACAGTACACTGAGAATCCTCCGGTCCCATCTGGAAGTGTGAGAATAGGAGCTGTTATCAGGCCTCGCTTCAACTGCTCAAAAGAACTCTGACACTCTGCTGTCCAAGCAAACTGTGCATCCTTGCGGGTCAACTGGGTCAATGGCGATGAAATTTGAGCAAAATTCGAAATAAACTGCCGGTAGTAGCCGGCCAATCCAAGAAAACTACAAACCTCTGCAACTGTGCTGGGCACTGGCTATGACTCAATAGCCACAATCTTCTGGGGATCCACTTCTACTCCTCCTCTGGTGATGATATGACCCAAGTACGAAATACGATCGAGCCAGAACTCGCATTTACTGAACTTGGCATATAACTGGTGCTCTCTGAGGATCTGAAGAACTATACGGAGATGCTGCTCATGCTCCGCCTCACTCTTGCTGTAGACCAGAATGTCATCCAATAACATGATCATAAACTGATCCAAGTAAGGCATGCCGCCGGCGCATTGGTCGCTCCAAAAGGCATAACAAGGAACTCCCAATGCCCATATCTCGATCTAAAAGCTATCTTCGGGATGTCCTGCTCTCTGACTCTGATCTGATGATAACCTGAGCGCAAATCAATCTTCGAAAATACTGAAGCCCCCTTGAGTTGATCAAACAAGTCATCTATCCTCGGAAGAGGGTATCTGTTCTTGATTGTCACTGAGTTCAAGGTACGATAATCAACACATAACCTGGACGTACCATCCTTCTTTTTTACAAGAAGCATCGGGGCTCCCCAAGGCGATCCACTAGCACGAATGAATCCCTTGGTTCTGAGTTCTTCAATCATCTTGTACAATATCTCCAACTCTGACGGTGACATCTTGTAGACTCTCTCTGACACTGGGGCTATCCCGGGAATCAAGTCTATAGTGAACTCGATCTCCCGCTCCGGAGGCATACCTGGAAGTTCTTCTGGGAAAACATCTGGAAACTTCTCGACTATCCTGGGCAACTGAACTGCTGCTACTGCCATCCGCAATACTGGAGGAGATGACTCAACTTCGCCTCGGGAGAAAGAAAACTCCGGCTCGCCTGGAATGCTAAAAATAACCCTGCCAATGTGGCAGTCTATCCTAGCATACTGGTTCCTCAACTAATCCATCCCTAGGATCACATCATAATCGGCCATCGGAAACTCTATCAACCTAGCAGGAAATTCTCTACCGCTAACTACGATCCGATACGAGGAAAATACTCTATCTACTCCCACAAGTTTGTTACCAGTAAGTATATTAAGCCTTACTGATAATGACTCGGGCTCCAATCCTACCCGTGTCGCGAATCGTACAGACATAATGAATGCGATGCACCAGAATCAAATAAAGCTGAAGCTGGAAAGGAGTTGACGAGAATAGTACCTGCCACTACCTGTCCTGGTGCCAATCCTTCCTCCACGGTCATCACCATAGCCTGACCATGCCCTCGGGGTGCTGGTCCCCTCTGCTGAAATCCTCGGTGCCTGCTCTGACTCTGGGCTTGGACTTGTGTATACTGCTGGGGGTTCTGCTACTGGAACACTTGGGTCTGAGGCGGCATGGGCCTCGGCAATGGATACTGCTGCTGCTGGACCGGAGCTGGTCCTCTCACCGAAGAGCTAGAAAGGTTGGACGATGATGAACCACCCCTATTCGGGCAGCATCCAACCCTATGGTCTGGTGCTCCACAAGCCAGACACAATCCCTGTGCCCTGCGACATTCTGCCACCACATGGCCTGGCTTCCCACAATGAGAACAACCCACTGCGGAAGATTGCTTCTGCTTCTGCTACTGAGGGTGCGTCGGAGTTGAATGCTGAACCGACGTTACTGAGGTCGCTCGCCTCGGAGCTCCAATAGTCAAAGCCCTGGCTGCCGGGGCCGGTGCTGAAGACTGATTCATCTGGCCGTGAGATCTCTTTCGACCTCCGACCCTATCCACAATCCTCTGGGAGGTATACTCATGCCTCCGGACTGTTCTCAAGACTGCATCAAAAGTCTGATGCTCAAACTGCTCAACTGCCAACAAGATCTCCAGGTGAAGTCCCTGCTGGAACCGCTGGGCTCTATCATACTCGGTTGCCACCAAAGTGGGAGCAAACCGACTGAGTCTGGAAAACTTGGCCGCATATCCGTCGACCGTCCTGCCTCCTTGCTTCAGATTGGTGAACCTCGTCTGCAGATCATACCGAGCCACGGCATCGAAATACTTGGTCTAGAATCTCTCTCTGAATACTGCCCAAGCAATGGGTGCTGCTAATCCAACGGCCTGTGCTGCCTACCAGCTGCGGGCAAGATCTAACAACTGCAGACGCACAACGGCCACCTTCTCGTTCTCTGGGGTCCTGGCTGCTTCTAGAATCACCTCTGTGTCCTGAAGCCATGCATCTGCTGCGATAGCATCTTCACTACCGTCGAAGAATGGAGGGTTCAAGCGCTTGAAGCTGTTGGCCGCGCTGTTACCCTGATGACCACCCCGGGTCAAAGCATCCGTCACTGCCTGGTGCAAGGCATCTCTACGCCGGTCTTGGGAAACTATCAAGGTCCTGACGAGTCCTACCAAAGTGCCGTCATCATGTTCTACAGGTTGAACTGGCTGGACTGGTGGCTCTTCGCCAGAAGGCACGACTCTGGAGGCTACTCCGGAATGCTGGGCTTGATCTCCAGGTTGCTGCTGGTCCGCGGGAGGTGCTCTGCCTTGCTGGTCGGTAGGACCACGAACAATGTCGCTGAAGAAGACGACATAGGAAACAATAAGGAAGGGCCAGGACAGATCAACGATACAAGCATATGATCAGGACAAGAATCCAGAGATTCAGAAGATACGAGCAGAGATCAAGGACGAATACTGATTTAGACATCTATTCGGTAAACCCTCACATATCTTGATTTACAAGACCTGCATGGGCCACCACTTAAACCATGTCACGCCCCAGAACCAGAATACTGGAGAGCGGGGGCAGACATAGCCAGCTACGTATATGAAATGGAATCCATCTCGCTATACGGTCACGGCTGTCTAGATACATGAGGGTTTATCTGCAAGCCAACAGCCTCTTAAGGTCATGAACAAGCCTGGTGTCTCAATCACAAGCAAGTAAGTAAAAGTCACAAGATGTATGATCATTAAATATACAATAGTAAGGCATCCCAAACATTACATATTCAGTTGATCATAAAGCTAGTCGTTACAAAATGTCAGGACTAGCAAGAGTTTAGTCATACATGATCAACCCTAGGATCTGTTAATCATGTTACAGCCCGTAGGCAGACAGTAAGTAAGTGCAATCGAGCTAAACAGGTGCTCGTCGGCAAAACGCCTCAAAAGAATATTTTTACAAGGGAGTGGGAGAGCAAAATAAAATCCACTCGTTGCCGGGATTCCTTCTAGTGGCCACCATCTGGCTGGAAGGTCGGTAGATCCTCTGAAGCTGCTCCGAAACACACAAAACCAGCTGGGTCAGACCCCAGAAAGAGCAAGTGCCACAAAGGAAGCTTCACTTAAGAACTAAAACCAGCAATCAGCACAAGATATAAATAAAAGTAAGAACTGGAAATAAAGAAAATACACCAGGATGATATACGACGAGATAACCATGGAACTATTCAGATAACCAGGTTACAACCCGTAAATCAAACAAGGACCGGGCTTGTAACCCTTCGTCTGAACAGAACTTAGAATTCTCACCATTTATCGGTAAAATAAATACAAGCATTCTGGTCATTCAATAATCTGGAACAAGATCAGGACAAGACTAGACTGGTTAGACTCCGTCCAATCACTTCATGGCCAAGCAAAAATTATGGCTTGATACTTTAACTAACTAGGGTTGTCACAAGCCTAATTACTAACAAGATGCAGTGAGATTATTCCACAGCCACAAGCCCTGCAGACCATCCAGGTTACCCGGGTTAAAAGATTAGAGTTGAATTCTGGTGGGTACATCGTCCAGGAAACGAATGTACCCTTAGGTAGCTTAAAGGGTGCAATACATGACAGTGTGCTGGAAATGTGCCCTACTCGATGGCAGGCTACAGATCCCAAGGCGTACCCAGGTAACGAGATTGCCTGTAGCTGGGAAATCTCGTCATGACTAATGTACTAATCTAGTTATTAGCCTTAATCCATTTTAGTAGGTACTCCTGACCGTGGTACTCAGGAGTCCCTGTCCTAGACATGATGCAAGACAGGACTGGTTTATTTATACAAACACAATCGCCCACGGTGTCCAGATTAATTATACAGGTCATGTCATGTCAGGTAGCCGTCGTAACAGCTATTCGAGATAATCATGTCAGGTTATCATGCCAAGTATACTTGTCAGGAGTGCGCCACGACGGACCACTATCAGGTCATGTCAGGTTATTATGTCAGGAGTACACCACTATGGGTCACTATCACGTCATGCTCAATTATCAATTCCAAACATATCAAGTAAATTCGTGATTATCAAGTTCAGGACAAAAGGCGTAAGGATATAAAATGGACGTTAAATATCTAATAAAATATCAATATACAGGGCTATAGAAGAGCCAAGTTTAAGGAAAATAAAACCAAATCTGACACGCTGACATAAGGCCAAGTCAGCCAAAGGCCATACGCTCAGTGCAAAAGTCATACGCTCAGTGCAAGTCATACGCTCAGTGCAAGTACTCCATACGCCTCCAAAAGGCAGCGTATGAGGTCCATACGACTCCTAGTCACCCAAGTGAGCGTATGTAAGACATACGCTCCCAAAAGGCAGCGTATGGACTCCATACGACTCCTCATCAAGGCAGCGTATGAACTCCATACGACTCCTTGTCAC
Source organism: Iris pallida (assembly GCA_029216955.1). Taxonomy (NCBI): domain Eukaryota; kingdom Viridiplantae; phylum Streptophyta; class Magnoliopsida; order Asparagales; family Iridaceae; genus Iris; species Iris pallida. The sequence continues at coordinate 21,654,866 of JANAVB010009198.1, read as the reverse complement.
CCAAGTGAGCGTATGCAAGACATACGCTCCCAAAAGGCAGCGTATGGACTCCATACGACTCCTTGTCACCCAAGTGAGCGTATGCAAGACATACGCTCCCAAAAGGCAGCGTATGAACTCCATACGACTCCTTGTCACCTAAGTGAGCGTATGCAAGACATACGCTCCCAAAAGGCAGCGTATAGACTCCATACGACTCCTTGTCACCCAAGTGAGCGTATGCAAGACATACGCTCCCAAAAGGCAGCGTATGAACTCCATACGACTCCTTGTCACCCAAGTGAGCGTATGCAAGACATACGCTCCCAAAAGGAAGCGTATGGATCGGACTGCACTGCGCTAAAGAGCGCGTGCAGCTCAGTGGCGCAAGTTAAAAGCTCGCGTACACTGCTCACTGTCTTCTCCAAATCAGCAAGAACTCCATGGGTTGAACCCAAAGCTTCAAAAGTCCATAACTTGGTCCAAACAAGTCCAAATCTGACTTTGCAAAGTTCTATCTTGGGTGAAATTCAATTCTCTCCAACATAAGAACATCAAAACCCATAAAAATACAACTTAAATAGATCAAAACCATGCAAAACCGAAAATAGAAGAAACTTAGATCTAGAACAATGGAGACTCCAAATTAAAAAAATCAAGTTCTAATGTTGATCACCATGGCCTAATCTAGCTAATGGATAAATAAAAAGTGGTTCTCAAGTGGTGGCAAGGTGCACTTGCCTAAGGGGTGTTGGTGTTGTGTGGAGGAAGGAAGAAGAAGAAGATGAAGAAATAAATGAGAGAATTATGAGGAGAGAGAAAGGTAGGTGGAGATAATAAAGAGGGTGGTTGTGGTGGAAATGAGGGAGGAGCATAGTCTAAGGTGTTCCAATATAAAATAAACCAAACCAAACCAATCCTTCTCCATAAAATAAACCAAGTCGGGTCGAGAACCAATGTACGAGAAATCCAAAATCCGCTAGTCAAGAAAATAAGATACATGCCAAAATCCAACTTCGAGTCTAATTACGAAATACGAGAAACGGGGGTGACAGTGTGCGGGCATAGGCATGGGCTAGGCGTGGCTCTTCGTGGTCGTGTGTGCTCGCACGCCTGTGCGTCAATGCGCCTAGCACGCGCTATTCATGGCCGCGTACGCTCACGCGCTTGTACGTCTATGCGCAAGTGCATCCGTATGTCAGTGCTGTTGTTGGCATTGATTGGAAGATTCGGACATTTATGGAAAGATTGAGTCAAATTTCATATCCAATTTTTGTGGAATTTGAATTTGATTCAGTTAAATCTTTCTTTAATTCATTCTTATCTTTTTGCAGTCAGTGTACGTCCAGGATTATAGTTAGGGTTTCAATCTAACTCTATAAACACCCTCTTCATGTCTTCTTTGACATACTTACTCAAAAAATTAGTTAGGCGAAGAGAGTTAAGAGACCACTGCCATTGGAGTCCAAGAAGGTCTGCGAGTTATGTCAGGAGGAGATAGCGAGCGTTCCAGAAGTTCTTATTTGAACTCGTTGGTTCCTAGGAGCAGATCGCAGTAGGGCAAATCTTGCTTTGAGCAACGATGATCTTCATCATTCTAGTAGAGTTGTGTCTTCTTCTTCCTCCATCTTCGAGGCAAAGACTTCATGACCTTTAAAGTAGCAAATTCTTTGCTCTAAAATCTCTGAAGTTCCTCTTACACAGAGTGTGTGACCAAATACGTTTGGAGAATCATTCTGTCCACTTACGTTCTTTCATCTAAGATCTGCTTCGGGAATAACAATCTCAAAGCAAGATTCAGATTTGATGGAGAACAACCGTGCAAACCTTTTTGACACAAGTTTTAACAAACTTGAGAAGTTTGATGGAGAGTATTACAACGTCTAAAAGAGAAATATCAGCCTTATTCTTCAACTTGTGAGCATCGACTACGTGTTGACAGATCTTGAGCCTTTGATTTCAGAAGGTAAAAATGCTCGAAGGGTTGCTGAAGCCACTACTTTGCAGTCGAAGTAGACGATAGATAACAACGTTTGCAAGTTATTGATCTTGAACTCTATAGAGGACTCTCTGGCAGAATCATACAGCAAAACGGTCAATGCGAAGGACGTCTGGGAGTCTGTATAAAATCTCTACAAGGCAGATGAAAACAGAAAAAGATCTATGTGACCGAAAAGGTCTGGAGGATGCGATTTGAGGACGACAAAGCCATGTTGCCTCAAGTCAAGGAATTTATCAAGTTACGACAAAAATTTGAAGATGCATGCCCTTAGTCGATGCATTCGTCATCGAGGATATTGTCACCAAGCTCCCACCTGGGTGGAGCAACTTCATCGCGGACATACACCGCAAGAAGATGGAGGTTGATCTTGAGTGCCTCTTGTACTGGATATATGTTGAAGACGAGTTGAGGTCTCAACTCAAAGTGGACACCTTGTCCAAACAGATGGCCAAGGCAAACATGGTGCAAGGAGAAAACTCTAAAGGCAAGCAGAAGGCTTCCTACAATAAGAAGAAGGATGTTCACCATCTGAAGGTGAAGTTGGCTCAGTTCAAGCCTAAGTCCAAAGAACTTGGGACTTGTTGGCTCAGTTCAAGCCTAAGTCCAAAGAACTTGGGACTTGTTTCAACTGTGACAAGAAAGGCCACTGGAGGAGGGACTACAAGAAAAAAACCTAAACAGAAAAAGCAAGGTGAGGCTAACTTTATTGTTATGATTGTGCAGGTTAACTCAATTGGTGTTGACACAGACTGGTGGATAGATACTGGGGCAGCATGCCACGTTTGCTCGAAGAAAGAGTGGTTCATCACATACAAACCTATTGCTGAGAAGGTTATGGTGGCCAATCAGACACAAGCTGAAGTTCTGGGGATCGGGACGGTGGTACTGAATCTAAATTCGGAAAAGTCGCTGACGCTTCAGGAGGTGAAGCATGTACCAACTATAGCCAAGAACCTGGTCTCAGAAAGTCTGCTCTATAATGCAGGCTTGAGGATGGACATTAACACTGGTCAGGTGGTTATGTCGTGTAAAGGAACAAACTTCAAAAATGCATATTGTATTGAAGGAATGTTCAAACTTTAGCTTGTAACTCTTGTTAAAAAAATTAATGCAGTCTCTAGTTCTGATTATTCTCTTGAGTTGTGGCATAATAGAGTAGGTCATGTTCGTTGTAAAAGAATAAACAATATGTCTAGTCTAGGGCTTATCACCAAATATGGGAATAAGGAGTTGGAGAAGTGTGAGGTCTTTGTACAGACGAAGATCACTAGAAAATCTTTCAAACGAGTTAACCAAAGTACAGATATTCTAGAGGTGGTTCACTTAGATACCTGTGACATCAAACAGTTCTCCACTAAAGTCGGAATGAAGAATTTCATTACTTTCATTGACGATTTCTCAAAATACGCATTTGTTTATCTGCTCAAGTCCAAAGATGAAATGTTCGAAAAACTTAAGGACTTCAAGGCTGAAGCTGAGCGTCAAATCGAGCAACTCAAGAGAATCAGAAGTGATCAAAGGGGAGAGTACAGGTCTCATGAATTCGCAATATTCTGTAGAGAACATAGAATTGTCAAAGAGACAACTGCTCCGTACTCACCTCAATCAAACGATATTGTAGAAAGGAAGAACAGAACGTTAACAGAAATGATGAACTCGGTGTTGTTGACTGCGGGTCTTCTAAATTGCTTCTGGGGTGAAGCAGTGCTTGTGGCTACATTCATACTAAATAGAGTGTCGTATGCAACTTCGGAAGTCACTCCTCACAAACTCTGGTTCAAGGTCAGACCCAACTTGAATGTCATTCAAGTATGGGGGTGCCAGGCGTATATAAAGCTTCTGGATTTGAAGATTCAGAAGCTAGAAACAAGGACTACGAATACTATTTTTTGGGACATGTCGATAAGAGTGATGCTCGGAGGTTCTTTGATATTGAATCAAATCATATCATTTAATCTCGTGATGCATAATTATTTGAAGATAATTTGTAAGGCACAAGAACATTGTTCTCGCGGACCTTTCGGAGAATAGTGTGAGTGCACAAGACGCTCAAGCTCCTAACGAAGGTTTAGAAGTATAACTCCCTAAATCTATTTTTGTATATTTCTGAATTATTTTCTAGATTTTTTTATCTTTTGGAAAAGTACCATTCTTTCATAAAACTTGGTTTGTAATAATGAATCTATTTTTCTGTTTTAATAAATATAATTACTATTAGCTAATTCAGTTTAGCTAATTACTACTTGGATGTTCTGTTTTAGGTAATTATTACTTATTAATCATATTTTATTAATTATAAATATTATTTATTTGTTAAGTAATTTTGATTACTGTTAATAAATAATTCTGGTTATTAGTTTTGTTTGTCAAACTTTAATGGTTATTTATTACTTAATTATGATTAATTCAAGTTGACTGGTTATGATGGCAAGATTTCTTTTGTAACTAAAGTTTCAGTTTATATTTAGAAAGGATAGTGTAGAGTATTCTTTTAATCTGATATTTAGTTATTAATTAATTGGTTATAGGATTAGTTTTGATTAATTGTTAAATCAGTTAGTTAGTTACAGGTTAGTTACATCATTTAAGTTCTTGCCCCCAGATATATTCCTATTTACTGCAAGTGTACACTCAGATCTGACTTGGGAAACACCCTAATTATTTATATAAATATAGGTTTAATCTATTATTTTACTAATTTCTGACACGGTTCCTAATTCAATTAATCACTGATAATGCTGTCAGTAGTTTACTGTTCCATCACCACTACTGTGACCTAACCGGAGCTCCACTATCATCTCCCGCCGGAGAATCGCCACCACTGCCCCGTCTAGAAGACGATTGATGACAACCGGACCCACCATTGATCGACGGTCGCCGCCACAGATCTGACACAGATTAACGGATCTGAGACTCCGCCGTCAGCTGGATCTCTCCAATCAAGCTCACCATTAGACATCGCTGGACTCCTCATCAGCCAGATCTCCTTGTCACCACTACTTCGAAGCCACAATACCGCCTTACCGGAGATCACCGTCACTTCGGAGGCAATGCATCAACCAGCGCGCCTCCTCGACTGCGGTGCCGTCTCGAGGACAGCGTCGTCCCCTCGAGTCTCATGTGACTCTTCGAGACACGCGCCTAGACCATTGAGTTCTGAGCCGTCGCTTCGTAGCTTATGCTGACCGAAGCCTCTGCTCTCTCCATCTCTGCCTTGCCTAGCCTCGAGAATCCAGCCCAGTCATCGCCATGCCATGTACCAGGGAACTCTCGCCACCTCAGATCTGTTGGAGCCTCGCCTATTAGAACCAGATCTCATCGTCAAATCTGCCACGAGATGCATAGACACTGTTCACAGACGATTGCCGTCAGATCTGTTCACGAGGATCGATATCCCCGCTGGCCCGAGTGGACATAGAGATATATGCTTTACTATTCTCGATCTTCCAGAGCAAGGCAAGTACACCAATTTGAACTCTTTACTTTGTATTCTATCATATTTCTTGTTCTCATATTGGACACGAGATTCACACGATTGTGTTGTGACTTGTTGTCACTACCATATTTTAGCTTGAGGGTATTTTGTTCATTTGTGACTTTTTTGAAATTTATTTAATTGGTGATTGTGATTTTGACTATGACTAAGTTGAGACTTTGTAGACTAACCTAGGTTTTGACCCTAACCATGGTGACTAGGTTAGCAAGGTGAGACCCTAGTCTAATTTAAGTCAATCTAGGTTAGTCATTTAGAAATCAAGGTTTGAATAGGAAGACTAGTGATTTGGTGCATGACCTATGACTTAGAATTAAATTCAATGACTTGTAATTTAGCCATAGGCCCATGACTTAAGCCCAAACCCTAGATAACCACTCCCATGGCCAGCCACTTAGGGCTTCCCCTTGCCTATAAGTTTTCTCTTAAGTTGTTCTTACCTCTTTTGTGCTTGACCTAGATTTTTGAAGGAAAGGTAAATCCCTATTTTCCTAAAATCCTAATAAATTTATTTTAAATCCTTTTTGACTCTATCTTTTGCATTAGGATCTAATTACTGTATATTTACTATTTTTGATGATTTATCTCAGTTTTTGTGTAATTTGGGAGCATTTGGATAGCAAGGAGGAAACCCCCCCCCCATTTGAAGCTTTTTCTTGATATTACACCTATAGGTAAAAACTCCACAAATTGATTTAATATTCTATTTTCTTTGTATTTAGGGCTAGATCTAGGAGTCTCCTAGCTGTCCCTAAAATTTGGGTTGATTTCGTGTCCATTTGGTGTCCGTATCGGACACGTATCATAGTGTATAGCTAGGTGTTTGTTAAAATGCTTCTTAGGAATTTATTTTCGTATTTTGAAAAACTAATTACATAGATCCCTAGATCAATATGTGAATGTGAATTTTTGTGAAGACTAAAATTAATTTCGTGTCATTTTGTGTCGAATTTTTGCGTTGGACATGCTGCACGAGACTAGGTTCTGTGTCCTGCCTATCGGGCTCTATAACTCACTGTATAGGACACGTGAGGACACGAAATTTTATGGGGAGGAGGGGGCACTGTCTGTCATCATGCTCCTAAAATTTGGAAGCAGATGATGCACGACAAGTGGCGCAATCTCGCCCGTACTGGACATACGCTGTCGTGCACTGACAGCTGACACACGCACAGACACGGTCGTGGACACCCCACAGGGTATCGAATGTGTAGCCTGACACGTGGGTTACACATGGAAATGACCACGTGGCCACACGTGTCGTGTGTCGTGTCCACGACCTCTGTGAACGCGTGCACGACACTGCAGTGCACTGTGTTCAGTCTGTGTGTCGTGTGGTATTTTGGACACGATTCGTGTCCAGTTCTTGGACATGAAGACACTTCCTAGCACACTCTCACATGTGTTACTAATTACCAACCCACTGATTGTAATTTTTGTTGTTAATTTGAATTCGAAATCATGAAATCCCCAATATCCCGATACTCACTGATACACCTATACTGAAATAATTTTCTGAGTTTTAAATTGCTTAATTATCTGTTTTAATGAAGTTAAATGATTAAATTAGATTCACCGACATATGTAATGAATGGGGATCATGTTAGTTTGTGATTTGTGTTGAGCAATGGGTTTTTGAATTTAGTTTTGATATGCTAGCTGCTAGAGGACTGTTTTTATTGAACTGTCATTGTCCTCATTCCTGAAAATTCATGTTTACTGAATTACTTGCACTGTCATCTTGTTTGAAATCTCTGTGAACATAATGTTATGCCCACATTTCATTGTTAAGACCTGGGACTGAAATCTGGGACTAATACACACTGTTTGGGTTAGTTAATGCAATGTGATACACACACACTTTATTCTAATATTCCTGTCAGTTTATACATAGTATAACCTACTGTTTTCCTATGCATTTTCATATGTAACATATACATGCACACTGATTTGTTCCTAACACACACACTCAGCCACATACTGCTAGCACTATGGACACTCATGTACACACTAACACACATACACATGCATATGCACTCCTATACACTAGTAGCCCTGCCCTCTTAATTCCAAAATCTGAACCCTTAAGTAAATGTTGAATGTTGTAATGCACACATACATTGTTAGATTTAACCAATAGCTCACATTCATTCACTCATGCACACACACACAGGATACTCAAATCTGAAACTGTTTTTTCTATTTGACCCTCACACACTCATTCACACATTATATCACACACACACACACACACACACACACACACACACACACACACACACACACACACACACACACACACATGCCTTGATTCCCCTATCCCTCTCTATGTGTATATATATATATATATATATATATATATATATATATATATATATATATATATATATATATATATATGGAAAATATATATATATATATATATATGGAAAATTCTACAATACATCCCGTGAAAAAAGTTGTATCGATACATCCCAAATCTGAACCATTGGATATTGATCCAATGGTTCGGATTGAGATCAGAAGTCAAAATCAGCATTAATGCTGATTCAGATTAATAGAGTAGGGAACATCATTTAATGCTGATTTTGACTTTTGACCTCAATCCGAACCATTGGATCAACATCCAATGGTTCAGATTTTGGATGTATCGATACAAATTTTTTCATAGGATGTATTGTAGAAGGACCCTATATATATATATATATATATATATATATATATATATATATATATATATGAGTGTAATATATATACTATTGTGAATGTGATATGTGTAATGTAATATGAATATTGCATTGCCTATGTGAATGGTGTGCATATAGATAAATGGTAGAATTGGGTGTATAGCCTATATGTGTATATGGCTCATGGCCTAGGTAGAATTGCCTATGGCATGTGGAGTGGATACACTTGAGTTTAGTGTATTACTAGACTAGTATGGCTTGTATGGTAAATTGGTTAGAGACCTAGATTGACTTGTTAAGCCTAGGTTTGACCAATCTAGACTTGTTTGACCTTTTTTGATCCTGTTTGACCTAACTAGACTAGAGTTGACCTAGTTTGACTGTTAGAGTTGACTAGAGTTGACCAAAGGTTGACTTTAGCCTAGATTGACCTCAAATATCATGTAGATTAATTGTAGCAGTCTATTTTATTATTTTAGACATGTAGTGACTTGTACTGTTCTACAGGAGACAGACACCATTCCTCGGACAGTATATTCTCTTCAGATATTCAGGATACCAGGCGAGTACATTCTCTGATCATTTTATATCTTGTTTAGGATTATATTTCCTGCTTTAGATTATTTTACTTGATGTTGACACGTTGGTAATACGGATTAGTACTATATGGATCCATTCCTGAGATGTTATCTCCCTCGGGAGCATCAGATACTCTTGTCTCGTGTGTTTCACTTACATCATGTATCTCATGCTTCTATTATCATGAATCTTCATGTGTCAACTTGTGATTCATGTACTCTCATGAATCACAGAGCCTTCACGAATCTATTGATGAATCACTCTTGAATCACCCTGTATGGGCAAAGTAGTATAGTCACGAATCTTAACGAAACTTGACTGGATCCTTGTGTATTAATTGGGGATGGGGAAGTAGAAACTGAGCATGTGAATAATTCCAAAGTAAAATAGTCATGAATCACCTCTTTAGTATAGTCATGAATCACCCTCCAGCTGTTCATATGTTTCATATTGTACTCTGAATCACTAGCACTGTTTAGCTCTCTTATATATTGTAGATATTTACTTACAGTCTCTCTTTTACATTATGTTATTCTTCAGTTTCATGTATCTTACTCTCTAGCATGATTATATTTCCTATCCTGTTATAATTTATTGAGATGTATTGTGCTCGCTCCTGTCCTGACTTGACCTGTTGAAAATATTATAGAGGATGAGGATAAGGCGTGTTGTCCCACCTATTATGGGACTACCCTAGAGGACTGTTGTGACCAGGACCAGCAGCAGGACCCCTTAGCAGTGGATGACACTCCTCTAGACTAGGATGTCTTTTCTTTATATTTACATTCAGGATTATTGTATCTGATATTTGGGATATTCTGGATTTGTGTTATCATAGACGCTTAGACTTCTATCTGATTGTATCTCAGTGGATTTTATTTCAGTTCTATCTATCTATCTATCTATCTATCTTATCATTCTGCCTTAGATGTGATTGAGACTGTATTTTGCTATGTCACCTCCATTCGGAGTCTATATACTGTACAGGTACCTTATATATTGTTAGATGATTGACCTAGGACAGCGTTCTACTGTCGACACTGCGGCGTAGGCTGGACGTAACCACTTCTTGTGCCCTTACTCTAGGGTGCGGGTCATGACACTTGTCTATTATATTATGTCCCATTGTTTCTTGCGGGGATTGGGAAAATATTGTCAGTGTGTGACCACCCTTAGCAAGGTATTGTGAATAGACTAATCGTATACCTCACGTACGATTAAGCCGAACCTTATTCTGATATTATGGTCCCCAACCGATCACACATTAGTTTAATATTTCAAATTCATATTTGCATTGATTTTCTTGTTCGTTGTTCTAGTTCTTGTACTATAGTTTCATATTTCAGTTCTTGTATTATTGTTTCATGTTGTAGATTAGTCCATATTGTTATCCTTGTGTATTTCAGATTACATTGTAGACTGCTTCTTTTTAGGGTTTTACTTTGCTCCTTTCCTGAATGGATTTGTTGCAGGTGAGCTTGAGGCTATAATTTAGAAGGATGTCATCATTAGGGTTGTAGGGATCTAGCCCTAGTGTATTTTTTAGATTTGTTTAGACTACTTCTGGATATTGTACTGAGATTTCATAGTTGTATTCTTTTACCGGATTTATCTCCGGATGATTTTGTATAATTGTCTCAAAATGACTTAGTGAATTATGGTGATCGTTTCTGGAACGTTAATAGATGTTGTGATATTTTATTTTACTTGGAGTTTTCCTTAGATTTTACAGCTTACTACGTTGTGTCTTCCAACGTAGGCTGGGCGTGTCCGACTCGTGTCCAATTATTCAGAAGCGGGTCGTGACAGGTTTTTAGTGGTGGCCCATGCAGGTCCATTCTAATAGAACTTATGCTATAGAGTGCTATTAGGGAACCTACAAAATTATGGAAAACTCATCCAGCATAGGATCCGTGGAAAATGGTTATGGTTATAGTTTACTAGGTTTACTTATTATCCTGTAGTTTAGGCCATATTTAACCAGTTTTCTATTTTTCAAGTGGTTGAGACACGCAACACCGAGATTTTAATTCTCCTTCACTTGAGGTTTATGGGTTTTTTATCTATATATTCTGCTTGTAAAAATATTTGATCATTCCTTAGATTTTCTCTTAGCACCCAGATTTTCCTAAAACTTCCTTGCTGCAATTCGAGACTTGTTTTCTATCGAGATTTGTTTATGTAGTCTACTTATCCTACTAAAACTTCTTGTTTTCTAAAGAATAGATAACTTCACTTTACATCATGATTAGGACTTAGAATTCGTTTGAATTTTCATAAACTCCTTTGAAATTCCTATGGATAAAGTTGAGAGAGTATTCGACGACCTACTATGATGTGGCAGATGCAGACTGTAGTCATTTATCGGGATTATGGAGACCGCAGGTTCACTGCAGCCAGCTGCGCACTGGCGAGGCATGGGCTCTAAGTCGAAGTAATTTCAAGTATTCATAGATTATCGAACATTATTGAGACTATGTCCTAAAATCATAAAATTTTGATCTCTTGAGTTTTTTCAAAAATAATGGATAAATTTGATAGAAATATTCGATAGTTTATCATTATTTGAGTCATTGAGCCAAAGGTTCACTGCAGCCAGATTTACACTACACTGGCGGGGCATGAACTTTAGGCAAAGTGATTTCGAATATGTATGATTTTTGGATACTATTGAGACTATATCCTTGATATATATCATGTTGATCTCTTATCACCATGGACAGCCTTATCGAAAATTATCTTGATATTGACCTTAGTGGTTGGTTCCATTTTCAGACATCATTTCTATTACCATAGGGTTCCATATAAGAAATTTCTACCTTATTTCCTATTTGTTGGACCTTTTGTTGTTTCTTAGTTCATAATAATTCCTTATTTGATTAGTACCAAAAAATTTATTGTTGGCTTTTTTATTGTTTCCTAGTATCTAATATATTTTTGCTAGACCTTTTCTCCTACCATAACCTTTGAAATTTCGAGGACAAAATTTTTCTAGCGGGTATATTTGTAACTCCCTAAATATATTTTTGTATATTTCTGAATTATTTCCTTGATTTTTCTATCTTTTGAAAAAGTACCATTCTTTCATAAAACTTGGTTTGGAATAATGAATCTATTTTTCTGTTTTAATAAATATAATTACTATTAGCTAATTCAGTTTAGTTAACTACTATTTTGTTGTTCTGCTTTAAGTAATTATTACTTATTAATCATGTTTTATTAATTGTAAATATTATTTATTTTTTAAGTAATTTTGATTATTGTTAATAAATAATTCTAGTATTAGCTTTGTTTGTCAAACTTTAACAGTTATTTATAATTCTAGTTTAGTGGTTATGATGGCAAGATTTCTTTTGTAACAAAGTTTCAGTTTATATTTAGAAAGGATTAGTGTAGAGTATTCTTTAGTTATTAATTAATTAATTGGTTACAGGATTAGTTTTGATTAATTATTAAATCAGTTAGTTAGTTAGTTACATGTTAGTTACATCATTTAAGTTCTTGCCCCCATATCTATTCCTATTTACAGTGAGTGCCACTCATATCTGACTTGGGAAACACCCTAATTATTTATTATAAATATAGGTTCAATCCATTATTTTACTAATTTTTGACACGGTTTCTATTTCAATTCATCACAAACAATGTTGTCAGTAGTTTACTGTTTCATCAACAATGTTGTGACCTAACCAGAGCTCCGCCACCGTCTTCCGCCGGAGCACCGCTACCACTGCCTCATCCCGACAATGACCGATGCCAACCGGAGCCACCGTCGATTGACGGTCTTCGCAGTCAGCCAGATCTCTCCGATCGAGTTCGCCACTCGATATTGACGAACTCTGCCGTCAGCCGGATCTCCTCGTCACCACTACTTCGAAGCCACACCACCGCCTTACCGAAGATCGTTGTCACCTCGGAGGCAGTGCATCAACCACGTGCCTCCTCGACTGCGATGCCGCCTCGAGGACAGCGTCGTCCCCTCGAGTCTCGTGTACCTCCTCGAGACCCACGCCTGGCCCTTCGGGTTTTAAGTCGTCGCTTCGTAGCTCGTGCCGACCGAAGCCTCTGCTTTGCCGACCGGATCTTGCCATCTCCCCCTCGCCCAGCCTCGAGGATCCAGTCCAGCCACCGCTACGCCACACGTCGGAGAACTCTTGCCACCTCAGATCTGTTGGAGCCTCGTCGGTTGGAACCAGATCTCGCCGTCAAATCCGCCACAAGACGCGTGGCCGCTATTCGCAGACGATCGTCGTCGGATCTGTTCACGATGATCAATATCCTCGCTGGCCCGAGTGGACATAGAGATATATGCTTTACTATTCTCGATCTTCTAGAGCAAGACAAATACACCGACTTGAACTCTTTACTTTATATTCTGTTATATTCCTTGTTCTCTTATTGGACACGAGATTCACACGATTATATTGTGCCTTGTCTATCTTATTGTGTCTCATTATTTCTTGCGAAGATTGGAAAAATATTGTCTAGTGTGTGACCACACCCTTAGCTAGGTATTGTGAATAGCCTAATCGTATACCTCACGCACGATTAAGCCGAACCTTATTGTGATATTATGGTCCCCAACCGGTCACACATTAGTTTAATATTTCAAATCCACATTTGCATTAATTGGCTTGTTCATTGTTCCAGTTCTTGTACTATAGTTTCATATTTTAGTTCTTGTATCATTGCCTTATATTGTAGATTAGTCTATATTGTTATCCTTGTGTATTTCAGATTACATTATAGATTGTTTCTTGTCAGGATTGTACTTTGCTCATTTCCTGACTGGATATTTTGTATGTGAGCTTGAGACCATAATTGAGCAGGATGTCATCATTGGGGTTGCAGGGATCTAGCCCTAGTGCCTTTTTTAGATTTTTTAGGCTTTACTTCTAGATATTGTACTGAGATTTCATAGTTGTATTTTTTAACGAATTTATCTCCAGATGATTTTGTATAATTGTCTCAAAATGACTTAGTGGATTGTGATGATCGTTTCTGGGACATTTATAGATACTGTGATGTTTTATTTAACTTGGAGTTTTCTTTAGATTGTACAGCTTACTATGTTGTGTCTTCCAACGTAGGTTGGGCGTGTCTGACTTGTGTCCAATTATTCGGGACCGGGTCGTAACATATTTTTAGTGGTGGCCCATGCAGGTCCATCCTAATGGCACTTAGGCTATAGAGTGATATTGGAGAACCTACAAAAGTAAGGAAAAGTTATCACAGCATAGGATCCGTGGAAAATGGTTCTGGTTGTAGTTTACTAGGTTTACTTATTATCATCACTACCAAAATAAGCTAAATCAGCGATGACATTAGCGACAAAAGCAAGAAACATTGCCAATATTTTGCATATTAGCGATGTTACAGAAAAATGTCGCAAGATGTCACTGTTTGCGACGTCCAGCGACATTTTATGACTACTTAATTTTATGAAAATAAGAAGTCACGGAGTAGTCGGTAAAATATTAAAAATAACAACGTTTAGCGACTCATGTCTCATAATATGTCGCAATATATTATACAATAGCGACATTTAGCGACATCCGCCGTCTTCGTCGCTAAATTATTTGATAATAGGTTTCTGGGCGCTGGTTCGAGTTTTCATTTTTCCCCAAAAATATTTCTTTGCCGCCCCTTCCTCTCCTCCGACCACTTCGTCTGCGAGTCCCCTGATGCCCCCCCCCCCCCCCCGCCGTCGAACCCCGACGAGCCTCAACAAGCCCCGGCGACCTCGCGACCCTCCGACGAGCCCCCTGACCCTGCCACCCCTTAGCGAGCCCCCTGACCTCGCACCCCTCCGGCGAGCCCTCCTCCGACGTGCTCCATCATCGACCCCTTCTTCAAGTCGTCCTCCTCCTTTCCGTCATGACTAGGTAAACCCTAACCCTCCTTCGGACCTAATACTTTGACATAGGACACAAAACTTTGACACTTTGACACATGGACACTTTGACACACACTTTGATACTTTGACAACATGTGGACACTTTGACACGCACTTTGGCACACGTGGATCCGGATCTAACACACACAGGACACACCACTTTGTCACTTTGATTCTTCCAGACACATGGACACACACACTGTGCATACTATGACACGAAAATATTCTTTATTTCATATTTAATATGATTATGATATTTTTGTGTACTACTATGTGATTTATACAAATATCTATATGTAATGCCTAAAAAAAGAATTGTAATACCTTATATTCATATATGAAATGCACATTCATATTTGTGTGCTACTAATGGATTTATACACATTCATAATAAGGTTTAAAACATACAAATCAGCAAGGGTTTAAAACATAATAAGGTTGTTAAAGCATGTAAAAGAAGAAAATCAATCTATTGTATAGAGTATCCTAGTACCCAGAGTGTATAGAGTATCCTAAGAAGTGTATAGAGTATCATAGTACCTAGAGTGTATAGAGTATCCTAGTACCTACAAAGTATCCTCTAGAGTGTATAGAGTATCCTAGTACCTAAAGTGTATAGAGTATCCTAAGATATTGGGGAATTATTGTCTAGAGTGTATAGTGTACTCGAATAATGTATCCTCTAGAGCAAATGGATATGAATTATTGACGAGTATCCTAGTATCTATAAAGTATCCTCTAGAGTGTATAGTGTACTCGAATAATGTATCCTCTAGAGCAAATGGATATGAATTATTGACGAGTATCCTAGTATCTATAAAGTATCCTCTAGAGTGTATAGTGTACTTGAATAATGTGTATCTATCGTTGCAGAATTATTATCAAATGGATATGAATTACTATCTGCGGCATCGTTCGTGGATGTATAATCATCATCCTGATGATATGTGCGATATGCGGGATGAATTTATACATGGAGTAGAGCAATTCCTTCATTTCGCCAAGGCGTTCCTTCAGTAGATGGACTGTACCAAAATTAAGTGTCCATGTGTGAGATGTCGCAACATAAATATTATCCAGAAGTGGATGTGACATATCATTTGTACTCGAGAGGTTTTATGCCAAATTACTATCAGTGGACGTCACACGAAGAACTTGTGCCTTTAACATCGGAGGTGGAGCCTAATTTCCTGTATATGGATGTCTATAACCACCCTGGTTACGACGAAGGGTGCGTGAACATGGTTTTTGACGCTGCAGAGCCTAGTTTCGATCCAGACAATCATGATGCGGCAGAGGAGGCACCGAATGCCGATGTTGCGAAGTTCATGGAGTTGTTGGAGAATGCGAGGACTCCTTTGTATCCTGGTTGTGAGGATTATTCACCGTTGGAGGTGGTTACAAGACTGCTGAGCATCAAGTCTGATTTTAACATGTCTCAAGAATGCTACAACCGAATCATCGAGTTGATTATAGATATCTTGCCGGTAGGTGCAAAGTTACCTACAGAATTCTACCGGTCTAAGAGGATGGTGAGATCTCTATGGATGGGATACGAGAAAATTGATGCATGTCACAATTGGTGCATGTTGTACTACAAAGACAACAAGGATGAAGACGTGTACAAATTTTGTGGTACTGATCGCTACAAGGCAACAAGTTCAAGTAGGACTCCTGGTGCAAGGAAGCCTACCGATTCGATGCACTACTTGTCGTTGACGTCGTGGTTGCAGAGGTTGTTTATGTTGAAGGAGACTGTAGAAAATATGAGCTAGCACAGACAGAAACAGATCGAAGGAGCGTTAGATCACCCATCTGATGGGGAAGCATGGAAGCACTTTGATCGAGAGCATCCAGATTTTGCTTCGGATCCACGTAATTTCAGATTAGTTCTATCCTCCGACGGTTTTACCCCATTCGGACTTTCGGGCTTCCAGTATTCATGTTGGCCTGTGATCGTCACTCCGTACAATCTACTGCCTTGGATGTATATGAAGACTCCGTATATGTTTCTCACCGTTATTATCCTGGCTCCAAACAATCTGAAGAGGAACATTGATGTGTATTTACAGCCATTGATAGATAAGTTAAATCAGCTGTGGGAAGTAGGTGCCAACACCTACGATGTTTCTTGAAAGAAGAATTTTCAAATGAGGGCCTGTCACGCCCCAGAACCAGAATACTGGAGAGCAGAAGACAGACACAGCCAACTACGTACATTGAAGTATAATCTACCTCGATATACGGTCACGGCTGTCTAGATGCATGAGGGTTTATCTACAAGCCAACAGTCTCTTATGGTCATGAAAAGCCTAGTGTCTCAATCTCAAGCAAGTAAGTAAATATTGCAAGATGTTAGATCATCAGACATACAAAGTAAGACGTTCCAAACATTACATATTCAGATGATCATTAAGATAGTCATACAAATACGAAGACTAGCAAGATTTTAAGTCATACATGATCAACCCTAGGATTTGTCAATCATGTTACAGCCCGTAGGCAGACAGAAATTAAAGTTTCAATACGAGCTAACACTTGCTCGGCGGCTAAACGCCTCAAAAGAATAATATATAATAAAGTGGGAGAACAAAATAAGAAACCCACTCGTTGCCAGGATTACGTCTGGTGTTCACCATCTGGCTGGAAGGCAGGAAGATCCTCGGGTGCTACTCCAAAATCTGGCCACACAAAACCAGCTGGTCAGACCCCAGAAAGAGCAAGTGCCACAAGGGAGGCTTCACTTAAGAACTAAAACCAGCATATTAGCACATGGAAACATAAATGGTAATAAAAAGACGTAAGTTAGAGAAAATAAGGTGATCAACGATAAGACAACTAAGGGACTATTCCGGTAGCCAAGTTACAACACGTAAACCAAACAAGGACCGGGGTTGTAATCCTTCACCTGAACAGAACTTAGTCTCCAACCAATTATCGATAAAGTAAATCATACACAAGCATGTCCTGAAATAGCCATGTGATCTAGACAAGACTAGACAAGACTCCATCCATCACTCACGGCCAATCAATGAGTACGGCTTGATACTTTAAATAACCAGGTTATCATAAGCCTAGTTACTAACAAGATGCAATTGAGATGTTTTCACAGTCACAAGTCCTGCAGCTATCCAGGTTATCCAGGTGAGGTTCATTTAAGAGTTATCAAGAATTATTAGGTGGCTTGGAGTACAACACATGACAATGTGCATAGAACTTGTTTCACGAAGTACCCCACATGACAGTGGGCTGGAAATGTGCCCTACTCGATGGCAGGCTACAAGTCCCTCAGGTGTGGCCGGGATAACGGGATTGCCTGTAACTCAAAACATCTCTCTATATGAACTACTTGGTCGATCTAGTCATTAACCTAGTCAGATTCATTAAGAATCTTTGACCGTGGTAACCAAGAATTCATGTCCTAGACATGATGCAAGACGAGACAGGTAGCTTATACAGGCACAATCAAGAAAATCAACTACGGTGTCAAGACAAGAGTTACTTAGCAAGTCAGCGTTGTTGTCGCAATAGCGTTCAAGATTATCATGTCATGTCATGTCATGTCATGTCATGTTACTTATTACTTGTCAAGATTTCTTGTCAGGAGTGTGCCTCGACAGGCCACTATCAAGATTGTACATGCCTTATCAAGTTACTTATCATGTCAAGAGTGCTTGTCAAGAGTGCGCCTCGACGGGCCACTATCTAGATTTTTATGTCGTTTTCATATCAACATCAATACTGGCAAGTCATGCTATGCTCAACAAGTTATCGAGTTGGGTCGTCGTAAATAGGTCAAGTACAAAGGATAAGCAATTAACATAAAACCAATAATTAAATGACAGATCATGCAAGGGGCAAGGGGTACCATGGCCAACAAGTGGTATTAGCCAAGTTGTGCCAGGATAATAGGCTGCACCAGGCACTAGGGTGTGCTAGGTCAGGTCAAGTTGCGCCAAGGCAAGTAGGGTCAAGACAGGCTGGGTTGCGCCAGAACAAGTCAGGTTGCGCCAGGGCCCAAAGGGGCGCTGGGCTAAATCGCGCCAGACTGAGTCGCACAAGGTCGGGTTGTGCCTGACTCAGGTTGCGCCTGACTCAGGTTGCACCTGACTCAGGTTGCGCCACACTAAGCAGTGCACGCTGGTCAGGGTGCGCCGCGCTAAAAAGCGCACGCGGGTCAGGTTGCGCCTGGCACTGTTCTTCTTCCCCAAAACCGCATAGAAGAACCCATGGAACCTGAAAACTTCAAAATGCCATAATATGCTCAAAATAAGTCCGAATTGAGACTTCCAAAGGTCTAAACTGCATAGAACGAGATTTACTACAGCCTGGGATGACTAGTTTTTGGAAAAACTAAGCTTTAATAGATCAAAACTAAAAGAAATAAAAAAAAAACAAAACTTAGATCTACAAATATCAAAACCGAAAATGCCAAGTTCTAAAACGGCTTAGAATCAAGTGGAGAAGAGAATGGAAAAATAAAATGGGAGATCCATCGTAAAGCAAGTTGTACTTGCCTAGGCTTGGTAGGTGAAAGGAGTAAATGAAGAAGATAAAGAAGTAAATGCAAATAATGGAGGAGAGAGGAGAAGTTGACTTATATAGCAACCCCTCTCATCTCAACCTAAAATAAACCAAACCAAGCCAATCCAAGCCAAGCCAGGTCAAGTCATGTTGAACCAATCAAGTCAAGATTTAAATCGAGGCTAAGCTAAGCAAGATAAATCAAAATACGGGCCACCTGATAATTGTCAAAAATTCGTATATGTATCCTAAAAAATACGAATAACAGAAAATGGGAGTGACAGGGCCACACTGATATGGACCATCAACGACTTTTTGGCATATGGAATGTTATCTGGATGGAGCACTCATGGTCATCTCTCATGTCCGTATTGCATGGACCGCACGAAGGCTTTTCGTTTAAAACACAGAGAAAAATTGTGCTTCTTCGATTGTCATCGATAGTTCTTGCCGAAAGACCATCCGTTCCGGAGGAACATGAATGCATTTTGTGACGGTGTTGTAGAGAAGGCCAATCCACCACTAAAGGGGACCGGAGGCACGATATGGAAGGAGGTCAAGGATTTTCCACGTGCTATCGAAGAGCCTACAAAGAGAAACAAGTACGATGAATTTGGACGCACTCATAATTGGACGAAAAGAAGTATATTCTGGGATCTGCCTTATTGGAGCACCAATCTGATCATACATAACCTTAATGTCATACATATCGAGAAGAATGTGTTTGACAACATAATCGATACTGTGATGGACGTAAAGGAAAAGACGAAAGACAATCTCAAGGCCTGGTTGGACTTGGAAGATATATGCGACGTCCTGTGTTGCATTTGATAAAAGAAGGCAGTGGAAAGTATAAGCAGCCTAAGGCAATTTTTTCACCAGACACGGAGGATAAAGTGAGACTTTGTAGGTTGATTTAGGGCCTAAAATTTCCTGACGGATACGTGATAAATTTAAGAAGATGTGTCGACCCGAAGGACAACAAACTGATAGGTATGAAGAGCCACGACTGTCATGTATTTATGGAGAGATTAATTCCGATAGCATTTCAGGAATTACTGACGTCGGTCGTTTGGGATCCATTGACAGAGTTGATCATATTCTTCAGAGATATTTGTTCTACTAAGTTGCTTGTCGATCGTCTAGAAAAGCAAGAGAAGGACATTGCAGACGTTGTGCAAGCTTGAGAGGTGTTCCCTCATGGGTTCTTCGACTCCATGGAGAATTTGCCAATTTATCTATCCTATAAGGCACAAGTTGGTGGGCCCATCGGTTATCGGTAGATGTACCCGTTTGAACGGTATTTGAACCACCTAAAGAGAAAGGTAAAAAATAAGGCTCGGGTCGAGGGTTCTATTTGTGAAGCCTATGTTCTCGAGGAGATTACAAACTTCTGCTCGATGTATTTTAAGCCATATATTGCTACTAATAGAACAAGAGCTCCCAGGAACGACGATAGATATCTTGAATCTAATGATGCAATACTGAAAGTCTTCAATGCTTTCGGAAAGCCTTTCGGGAAAATGAAGAAAAGATATCTAAATGACGAGGAACTAAGGGCTACTCAGTTATATATATTGCTCAACTGTGACGATGATGAAGTAGAGATGCTCGAGGGATAAGTAACTAACACGTACACATTTACGTCATCTATGCATGTAATAGTATCCAATATTATTATTACACTAATTGGTATATGTGTTGTTATTTTCAGCACATTTAATGATGAGGTAAGGTCGAAAAGACACTACATAACGTATGAAGAACTGTAACATGAAATGAGACGTTATTTTCCTTCATGGTTGAGTACATATGTAAGATGATGTAGTAATTACTTCTCGTATATGTACTTTGCACAGTAATTAACGGAATGCTTAATTTAATTTCTTATCTTGTGGTATTTAGGTCGATCGCCCGGACGCAATACTAAAGAATGAGTCTCTATTAGAACTCTAGCCAAGGGGTCCATTTATTTCGTCAAAATATGGCCAAGCTATTGTGTGAATGGGTTTAGGTTCAAGTCAACAAATGCTCCAATCAGAGAAAACTTTTCAGATCTTGATTCGACCAAAAATACTTGTTTGTGTGTCTGATCTACAAACTACAAAGATGTAGATCCGGACAATGATTTCTATGGCATCTTATGGGTGATTGTGGTGTTGACATATACTACGACGTAGAGCCGGCTAAGATCGTGTTGTTCAGGTGTGATTGGTTCGATCCGATCCAAGATCAAGGTTGGAAAATTGACAAGCATGGTCTTGTGGATATTAACTACCGCCGTCGATATCAAGGATACAAACCATTTGTCCTAGCAAGTCAGGCTCAACTAGTTTACTTCACTACTTATCCTAGACGGAGAACAACTAGGTTGGACTAGTGGGCAGTATGCAAGACTAAAGCCAGAAATACCTACGATGTTGACGAAATAGCTTATCAGAAGGACGAGCTACCTCTCGTAAGAAATACAGTTGACATGGACACAACGTAAGTTCCATATTATACGTCTAATCGTGTAGAAGAGGTAGAAGTATCCGAAGAGGAAAACGAAGTAGATGAATGCAAAAATTAGGAGGAAGATGAGGACGCGGGAGACGAAGAAGATGAATTTTTAGAAGATGATTGAAAGTAAAATAAAATGTAAAATATCTTCCACATTACACGTCTAATATGGTTATTTTGTTTAATCCTAAATTAATCTCTATGTTTCCATCAATCTTACTAGATGGCACCCATGACCCGAGTACGTCGCTTGAGAGAGACACATGTTGCTGAGGAGGTAGCGCTTCCTCCTGTTGCTGAGTAGGTAGTGGTACCTACTACAGAGATGATGGTCAAGGAAGAACTTCCTCCTACTATTAAGGAGGAAGTGATTCCTAAAGCCGAGATTGCTGTGAAGGATGAGGTGGCACCAGAGGGCAGTTGCACCGGAAGTTCCATTCATCCATCTCCTATGGATATTGATCTTGCTAGCGTGGATCCTACTTATGCGAAGTGGCTGAGGAGGGAGATCTCTCTGCGCCTGCGTAGTGGACAGTAGACTTATTGATATTTCTCGATGTTGATCTTTCTGGATGTTATTATCTAGACAACATCCATCTCCTCTGGATATTGATCTTTCTGGATGTTATTATCTAGACTTGGATGTTTATTTTACTTTCTGGATGTTTCTGGATGTTTATAGAGTTTATTATCTAGACTTGGTTATTATCTAAAAATTCAACGGAGGGTTTCTCCGGGTCTATTTTTATAAACTGTGATATGTTAAATTCATGTTTATTATCTACAAATTCATCGAAGAGTTGCTCCGGGTCTATCTTTATAACATGTGATATATTAAATACATGATTATTATCTTGTAGATATCTATTTCTATCAGGTATGATAGGACGCAGAGGATCGTACCCTCGTGGCAGTAGAGGAGTATCCCGTAGAGGTAGAGGTTCCACTGGTGGACGGAGTGGTACTCTGTTAATAGATTAAAACTAAAAGAAATAAGAAAATATCAAAACTTAGATCTACAAATATCAAAACCGAAAATGCCAAGTTCTAAAGAGGCTTAGAATTAAGTGGAGAAGAGAATGGAAAAATAAAATGGGAGATCCATCGTAAAGCAAGTTGTACTTGCCTAGGCTTGGTAGGTGAAAGGAGTAAATGAAGAAGATAAAGAAGTAAATGCAAATAATGGAGGAGAGAGGAAAAGTTGACTTATATAGCAACCCCTCTCATCTCAACCCAAAATAAACCAAACCAATCCAATCCAAGCCAAGCCAGGTCAAGTCATGTTGAACCAATCAAGTCAAGATTTAAACCGAGGCTAAGCTAAGCAAGATAAGTCAAAATATGGGTCACCTGACAATTGTCAGAAATTCGTATATGTATCCTAAAAAATACGAATAACAGAAAACGGGAGTGACAGGGCCATACTGATATGGACCATCAACGACTTTTTGGCATATGGAATGTTATCTAGATGGAGCACTCATGGTCGTCTCTCATGTCCGTATTGCATGGATCGCACGAAGGCTTTTCGTTTAAAAAACGGAGAAAAATCGTGCTTCTTCGATTGTCATCGATAGTTCTTGCCGAAAGACCATCCGTTCCGGAGGAACATGAATGCATTTTGTGCCGGTATTGTAGAGAAGGCCAATCCACCGCCAAAGGGGATCGGAGGCACGATATAGAAGGAGGTCAAGGATTTTCCACGTGCTATCGAAGAGCCTACAAAGAGATACAAGTACGATAAATTTGGACGCACTCATAATTGGACGAAAAGAAGTATATTCTGGGATCTGCCTTATTGGAGCACCTATCTGATCATACATAACCTTAATGTCATACATATCGAGAAGAATATGTTTGACAACATAATCGATACTGTGATGGACGTAAAGGAAAAGACGAAAGACAATCTCAAGGCCTGGTTGGACTTGGAAGATATATGCAGACGTCCTGTGTTGCATTTGATAAAAGAAGGCAGTGGAAAGTATAAGCAGCCTAAGGCAATTTTTTTACTAGACAGGAAGGATAAAGTGAGACTTTGTAGGTTGATTTAGGGCCTAAAATTTCCTGACAGATATGTGATGAATTTAAGAAGATGTGTCGACCCGAAGGACAACAAATTGATAGGTATGAAGAGCCACGATTGTCATGTATTTATTGAGAGATTAATTCAGATAGCATTTCAGGAATTACTACCGTCGGTCGTTCGGGATCCATTGACAGAGTTGATTCTATTCTTCAGAGATATTTGTTCTATTAAGTTGCTTGTCGATCGTCTAGAAAAGCAAGAGAAGGACATTACAGTAACGCTGTGCAAGATTGAGAGGTGTTTCCTCCTGGGCTCTTTGACTCCATAGAGAATTTGCCAATTTATCTATCCTATGAGGCATATGTTGGTGGGCCCATCGGTTATCGGTAGATGTACCCGTTTGAGCGGCATTTGAACCACCTAAAGAGAAAGGTAAAAAACAAGGCTCGGGCGAGAGTTCTATTTGTGAAGCCTATGTTCTCGAGGAGATTACAAACTTCTGTTCGATGTATTTCAAGCCATATGTTGCTACTAATAGAACAAGAGCTCCCAGGAACGACAATGGATATCTTGAATCTAATGATGCAATACTGAAAGTCTTCAATGCTTTCGGAAAGCCTTTAGGGAAAATGAAGAAAAGATATCTAAATGACGAGGAACTAAGGGCTACTCAGTTATATATATTGCTCAACTGTGACGATGATGAAGTAGAGAAGCTCGAGGGATAAGTAACTAACACGTACACATTTACGTCATCTATGCATGTAATAGTATCCAATATTATTATTACACTAATTGGTATATGTGTTGTTATTTTCAGCACATTTAATGATGAGGTAAGGTCGAGTAGACAATACATAATGGATGAAGAACTGTAACAGGAAATGAGACGTTATTTTCCTTCATGGTTGAGTACATATGTAAGATGATGCAGTAATTACTTCTCGTATATGTACTTTGCACAGTAATTAACGGAACACTTAATTTAATTTCTTATCTTGTGGTATTTAGGTCGATCGTCCGGACGCAATACTAAAGAATGAGTCTCTATTAGAACTCTAGCCAAGGGGCCCATTTATTTCATCAAAATATGGCCAAGCTATTGTGTGAATGGGTTTAGGTTCAAGTCAACAAATGCTCCGATCAGAGAGAACTTTTCAGATCTTGATTCGACCAAAAATACTT